>JAXGGA010008449.1:0-56885 GCA_038373865.1 Uloborus plumipes
ACTAAAAGTTGTGAAATTGCTAATTTTACAGTAATAAACTGTAAAATTGCTAATTTGACATTTTATTACCGTGCATTTTACAGCTTTAAGCTGGAACCTCTACTGCCAGGATTATACTGTTGTTTATACACTATAAAATAGCTAAATTTTATAGTAACAAACTGTAAAATTGTTAGTTTTAATTTATTACTGTGCATTTTACAGTTTAAATTGGAACTTCGGCTGCCTCTAATAGACTGTAAAAACAAGTTCATGTTTTGCAGTGTATTAATTTAAATTTAGTTCATTTTTGTACCTTTTAAACACGCATACAGAGTATAAAGTTTGCATTTTATGATTTCATTTAACGAATCAAAATACTGTAGGAGTGCTATGCATGCACGTTTTCTTACAATGAATTGAAGAATTTCATTAAAATGCATCAAATACATATTTTAAGAATGTTTTAGAAAATATTACTAACGAAACTGCAAATCAGTATGAGCAATCCTAAACGTGGCGATTCGCTTTTGGAGAGACATGTTAAAAAATTTTCTACACGAAACAGTTACAGAATCCTTTTGTTTCGCTTCTGGTATCCAACAGCGAGTCATTCTTCTTCCATAATGACTTGTCGTTGGAGGACTGGCCGGTCTTTTGTTCCCTTAACCTCTTACTTGCTTCTGACATGGACCTAATGGGCCGAAAAGAATAGCAGGAACTAATGGACGATTTGGTTCTTTCTCAAAGCGTTTCGTAGCGTGATATTTCTAATTGGAGACCAGGAACCATTGCAGAAAAAAAAATTATCTAAGGGGCATTTCACGGTATTTGTGCCATAGGGGTGTCTGTAACAAAACTTTTTTAAAGTTTAAAATTTTTATATATATTGAAAAAGTACATTCTAAAGTATATGAATATCATATTTTTTTCATAGTTCACTTTATATTATGTTTGTAATTGCACTCAGAACATTGAAAATGCAATTTTCACTGTTACGGACTCTACATTGAATTGTTCTTTAAATCTGGCTTAAACCGATTTGTAAGCCAAAACTGGTACTTGAGACAGATAAAGTAAAGGCTCACCTATAATGTAGCTACCAATTTTAATCAAAAAGTGCGTTCTATAAAAAGTTATGGATTGTGAAAGTGATGACTGTAGAGTCCGTTGCAATAATTGGAATAAAAGTTTAGTTTTTAAGAAAAATTCAATAGAGTCCGTAACAGTAAAAATTGCATTTTCAATGTTCTGAGTGCAATTAAAAACATATTATAAAGTGAACTATGAAAACAATATAATATTTATATACTTTAGAACTAGCTGACCCGGCCACGCGTTGCTGTGGTTATAAGGTATGGGTTAAACTATAATGTTTCAATAGAAACGAAAAACTTTATTAGAGATCAACTTTATATAAATATGAATTTGAGGTCAAAATATGAAAACAATCGAACAAAAATTTCCTAAGTTTGCTAGAAACAAAAAATCAACAAAAAATGTAGCATTTTAGTACTTAGACATATTATATTCAAGCTTGTAACAATTGAGTTAATTAAAAATTTGCTAATTGCTATTGAAACATTTTATTTTTTAATGTAACATTTTATTTTTTAATAATGTAGGTAGGGTAGATAATTAACCAATATTATTTGTTATTTTTTGAATTATAAGCATTTTAAAATTCAGTTTAACTCAACACTAATCGGTGCACAATATCCTTTGTTAATCTGTCTCTTGTGAACAAAAATAGATTGGACGGTTTTCCCACACGGGAGAAAGCAAACTATAGTTGCCTATGGAAAAATAACATGGATTTTCTAAATCTAAACCCCAAATTGACATTGTTTGTCCTTGGGACTTATTGGACATGGCGAAAGAACTACTTCATCTTTAAACTTGCCGGTCAAAATGATTGCCTCAATAATGTTCCCGGTGATTTTTTTTTTGATAACTAAACGCGCGTACCATTGCATAACCTCGGTGGATTTAAATTACGCAGAAGAGCTATGGGTAAACCGCAGATTATGTGGTGGCATTCCGGGTATGTTTAAAGAATTTTAGCCAAGAATACAGAAAATCTGGTAGCTAAATCGATAATTTGCAATAAAAAATATATTGCGGTCCTAAACTGAGATAAAAACTATCCTATCATTTAAGTTGGACCAAACTGAAACTGCGTGTAAAATTTGGTTAAAATCGGTTCAGTAGCTGAGGAGTCCATTGGCCACAAACACAGGGACACGTAATTTTTATATATTAAGATAAGAAAGATTATTACCTGTTTACTGCGCTCCAGAAGCTGCCAGAACGTGTGCTTTATGTCGCTCAGCCATGGAGGTGTCCAAAAAAGGCTTAGCCAAGAACACAGAAAAGCTGGTAGCTAAATACATAATTTTCAATAAAAAATATATTGCGGCCTTAAACTGAGATAAAAACTATCCTATCATTTAAGTTGGACCAAACTGAAACTGCGTGTAAAATTTGGTTAAAATCGGTTCAGTAGCTGAGGAGTCCATTGGCCACAAACACAGGGACACGTAATTTTTATATATTAAGATAAGAAAGATTATTACCTGTTTACTGCGCTCCAGAAGCTGCCAGAACGTGTGCTTTATGTCGCTCAGATATGGAGGTGTCCAAAAAAGGCTTAGTAAAAAGGCTTAGCCAAGAACACAGAAAATCTGGTAGCTAAATCGATAATTTGCAATAAAAAATATATTGCGGTCTTAAACTGAGATAAAAACTATCCTATCATTTAAGTTGGACCAAACTGAAACTGCGTGTAAAATTTGGTTAAAATCGGTTCAGTAGCTGAGGAGTCCATTGGCCACAAACACAGGGACACGTAATTTTTATATATTAAGATAAGAAAGATTATTACTTGTTTACTGCGCTCCAGAAGCTGCCAGAACGTGTGCTTTATGTCGCTCAGCCATGGAGGTGTCAAAAAAGGCTTAGTAAAAAGGCTTAGCCAAGAACACAGAAAAGCTGGTAGCTAGATACATAATTTGCAATAAAAAAAATATTGCGGTCTTAAATTGAGATAAAAACTATCCTATCATTTAAGTTGGACCAAACTGAAACTGCGTGTAAAATTTGGTTAAAATCGGCTCAGTAGCTGAGGAGTCCATTGGCCACAAACACAGGGACACGTAATTTTTATATATTAAGATATTACCTGTTTACAGCGCTCCGGAAGCTGTCAGAACGTGTGCTTTATGTCGCTCAGCCATGGAGGTGTCAAAAAAGGCTTAGTAAAAAGGCTTAGTAAAAAGGTTTAGCCAAGAACACAGAAAAGCTGGTAGCTAAATACATAATTTGCAATTAAAAATACATTGCGGTCCTAAATTGAGATAAAAACTATCCTATCATTTAAGTTGGACCAAACTGAAACTGCGTGCAAAATTTGGTTACAATCGGTTCAGTAATTGAGGAGTCCATTGGCCACAAACACAGGGACACGTAATTTTTATATATTAAGATGTACTTTTTCGATATGTATAAAAATTTTTAAACTTTTAAAAAGTTTTGTTAAGGACACCTCTATGTCACAAATACCGTGAAATGCCCCTTAAGGAAATTCCCACTGTAGTTGGTTTGAAAGAGCACTGTAAAAATGAATGTTGTTTTTGCAGTACAATACAGATAATTTCATAATAATATACTATAGAAGCTTCTAATTTTACAAAATTAAACTGTAAAATTGCTAGTTTATAGTTTATTATTGTGCATTTTACAGTTTTTAAATTGGAACCTTGGCTGCCAGTATTTTCATTTTTTGCAGTGAGGAAATGAATTACGTCACAGGCTTTCGGGTCGTATTTTTGCATAATGACTTTAAAGAGGATTCATCATGAAAAGTTAGAGTACGGCTTATTTTCAGATATACACAGCAAAAAATGAACTGCTGTTTTTACAGTATAATACTGAAGCATTAAAACTGTAAAATTCACAGTAAATAACTGCAAAATTTGCAGTTTTACAGTTTATTACTGTAGAATTAGCAATTTTACAGTTTATTACTGTAGAATTAGCAATTTTACAGTTTATTACCATAAAATTAGCAGTTTTACAGTTTATTACCGTAAAATTAGCAGTTTTACAGTTTATTACCATAAAATTAGCTGCATTATAATTCAAAAATGGCAGTATAATACTGGAAGTACAGGTTCCAGTTTAAAGTTGTGAAACGCACAGAAATAAACTGTATATTAGAGGTTTTACAGCTTATTACTGTAAAAGTGGAAAGTTTAGTTGATTACTAGAAAATTAGCTGTGTTATACTGTAAAAACAGGTTATGTTCTGCATTGAAGCTGCTATATTAACTTTCGAATTTGAAACGTTTTATGAAAAAATATATAAACAGTGCTTCACTGCATTACCATTAACGATTTCAAAGTTGTTTTCAAGTCAATAACAAATTGAATACATTCTTCATATCCTGAAATTTTTTCAAAGTCCTTCTAAGCTCAAATTTTCTTAATGGATCAATAATAATTAGTTAAATATTTCGAAGAAATGTGCGATACCCTTAAAAGCAAACATATTTAAACAAATAACTGATTAAAATTCCCGATGTTGTTATGAGAAGGAAACATAAAAAGATAAACAAATTTAAACTCTTTAAAATATGTTTGCGATCTTCTCTTGTTTGCACATTCTTGAACCCAAAGTCAACAAGCTGATATTATTTCCCGAACCTGAAGATAACTTTTTGGTCTCGCATCAGTTCTCCGAAACTTTATCTTACATTGGTACACAAAAGCAAAAATTTTCTCCACAAACAAATCCTCTGAAGTTCCAACTCGGAGATTTCCAACTCTCGAATTCGAATAAAATGCCTTTTCAGCGAAAACCAACCAGGTATGAACTCTAGGGGAATGACTCGTCTTCTTTTGGAACAAAACACCTCTTGTGCGGTTTAATAACTCCGGTCTCATTTTCAGCAATCTTCCCGGAAAATTCGCTTCTATAATCTGTACTTATCTCTCTTAATCTTGTATTTCGCACCCTTGCAAGAAAAGTGACGTAAGTCGGAATTGATTAATTTTGCAGCAGAGAAAAAAGAAAACTAGAGGGGGGGGGGGGCTTCCTTACTGGTTAATTGTTGCTAGTCTTTTGCAATGACTATTCATTGATATTCTTTAATGAAATATGAACTGCCAGGGGGAAAAAAGATGAAAGTGACCAAGAAGCGATTTCGAGAAAAACGAAGAGCTAAGTTTGATTTCTCGTAACTCCTTGTGTAGTTGATAGAGTCTTCATGCACATTTCGGTCGATTATCATCTCCCCCCCCCCTTGTTATTCTACCAGATGATAGTACTCCTTCATAGCCCCTAGATAGTGCTAATATCTCAAAATTGACTAAAAAGTGACTTTCATCTTTCCCCCCCCCCCCCCTGCCGCTTCACATATGTTCAAACAACTTCAGTTTTTTGTATAGGCTGGACAGCAACTTAATTTGAGACTGAACGTCACTACGGAAGGAGCCAATAAGAGCACACAAGCAGTTTGCGATCTCCTCTAATTCGCCAAGTGGTCTTTGACGTTTTATCTAGCTCGTGTTTTGTAGGCTAACGTCACGCTGACGTCACAATGTTTTTGTCAAAAAACGTTGCAGTGCAGTATAGTGGCTTCTTACTGGTTAATTGTTGCTAGTCTTTTGCGATGACTATTCATTCCTATTTAATGAAATATGTGTTCAAACAACTTAAGTTTTTTGTATAGTACGAATTTTTTCAGTTTGTCCCATGTTTTATATGTTCATGTGTTTAACCCATTAATGCCTTTTTTTTCAAAGATTTTTTGTATACTGGTTACGAAAAGTGTTTAATGGACAGGAAAAATAATTTAAAATCTCATGTAAAAAATATTTTTTTATTAAGGAAAGAAAAAACGTCCCTTAAAAGTTGCGATAGACCCCAGAGGGTTCATATTTTTTTCACTAAAATTTTTTTCTGCCTACGATATAATATTTAAAAAGACATTTTATAAGGAGAAATAAAATCAGCAATGAACATAAACTGGAAAGTTGGGAATCACTTTAAAAACTTAGCTTTTTTTCTTGAGATTGTGAAAGATGTCATTTTTGATAAAGATCATATTAAAACTGCTAGAGAACACACTTTACAATGGTTATGTGCTGCAATCTGTTAATAACGAATTGAAACAATACCAAGGTACTCATTGAACACTATTATTTGGTTGAAATGTTCATTTTGGGGAAATTCAGACCCTTTTTTGGACCGTCCCTAAAAAGGGACGCTAGGCATTAATGGGTTAATTGTTGCTATTCTTTTGCAATGACTATTCATTGATATTCTTTAATGAAATGTACGTTCAAACAACTTAAGTTTTTGTATAGTACTACTTTTTTTTTAGTTTGTCTCATGTTTTATATATTCATATGTTTAAATTTTAGTTTGACTTGTGTCACTCTTAGCGCTTCCTAACAAAAACTGTCAAAATTTCAATTGTGATACTTTTCCACATAAAGGAACTCAATGCTTTGATCAGTTTCATGCAAAACTCAAAAACTTAGGATGTTTTGACTTGTGTCACTTTTCTTGCAAGCGTGCGATGTGAGGATTGCGCGCTTGTGTTGTTTTGAGATCAGGTATCGTAGATGATTTGATGATGACGTCATGAGAAATTGATTTTTAAATAATGGTTCGGTGGAATTTAGGTCACGCTGTAGCTGAAATGGTTTCTACTATGTCTATGTTTTGTGTATGATTAACTCTGACATTCATTAAAAAAGAAACAAAATTTGATTTAAATTGATTTTTACTGGTAAATGGATAGGCTTTTACTTCAAAGATATGCGGATATGAAACATAGTAACATTTTCAAAGTGACTTTAATAATACACCGCAAAAAATAAAATGTTGTTTTACAGTATAATACAGCTATTTTTATAGCAATAAACTGAAAAATTGCGAATTTTGTAGTTTGTTACCGCGTATTTTACAGTTTTAAACTTTAACCTCTGTTTCTAGTATTATACTGTAAAAAATAACAGTTTTTTTTGCAGTGCACGTAAAAAGTGTCTTTTAATTCTTTCAACAACCTTAATATTTCAATCTTTGTCCTTAATGAAACTTAAAAGAAAATTTTAAGAAACGTTTTTAAACGTGTTTTTTGCTTTTCAGATGCATTTCCCCATGGTTTTTTAACCCATTTATGCGCAGTAGCCTAAAAACGGGACGCTTGTTAGCTACTGCATACAAAAACCTGCAATGGATATATCATTTTACTAAAGCTGTTTTGCTGTTTTTCACAAGTTGAATGGTCCTTCTTCTTGAAAAGACTAGTTAGAGCCACTATTTGGACATCAGAGTTTATTTATTGACAGCTATTTTCAGACAAACAACGATCCAGCATGGGTAGCCACAGAGAGTTTTTTTTTTTTTGCGAACTTATTTTTCATAAAATTAAACTATCTTAAAATGATTTGATTAAAATGGATCACAGATGCCTTCTGTAATGTCAATTTGCAAAAGTAAAGTTAAGTGAGGTCGTACTTTGCTCACATACCTGCAAAATATCCCATAAACGGAACGTTAAATAACTTATTAAATATGGCAGGCGAACTATTCTAATCCTAAAATGTATGTAAATCATTCCAAGTAAGAGGCACAAATGGGTTAAGGTGGAAAATTTCCACCTTTTTTTGAAGGTACAAAATAACTGTCGAAAAGGAAAAATGATATTTCAACGCAAGTTGTCTTACAAAATACACTATTCATTCTTTATGTACAGTAATTTTCAGAACAAATTTCCAATGCGTTCATTTTGAAATAGGTCAGCTATCTTAACTATTTCGCTTTGCCTCACATTCCCCTGCAATTTCGGAAAGGAATAGGCTAGAAACTGTTGCGTTTGTACACTGGTTAAACGAGTTCATTTTACTGGATTACTGCCCCATTCTCTTTTTTTTTTTGACCCCCCCCCCGAAAAGGCAAGAGCAGTTTCTAACGACTTAAGTGAAGTTTAAATAAAACAAACAAACATCAATTAAATATTTTTTAATGTCATGCGCTAAACGGTAGAGTTTTCACAATAGTATGAATTTCGGAAAACCAAATTGTTATAAGTGCTCCTTCAGTGTCTACATTGTGGATTATCCCTCGTGGGTTCCTTGGGGTCATATGTGACCCCAATGCAATTTCTGTTTAATATATTTTGTTAATCAACCATTTGTTTTTAATGGCATTTTGTGGCTTTTATTCTTCTAGTTTTCTATTCAAAATAATGCTATTATTGTGTTTTATTTTTCCCGAATTGCATTTTTTGCACATACGACCCTTAGGGTCACTTCCCCAGAAGGCCAAAAAAAGAGGACGCTGCAACTTTTGTCCAAGAGAACTGGACAGAAAATGCATTGAAAAATGTCATAAGTGTTTGAAATTCACTTGCAAAAATCATGTTTTTTCAGGTCTGTAACAGATGTAAATAAATCTACAGTTATTGTAAGTTTTGCTCTAAAATTATAATTTTAATTCATAAACTAAATTTTACTTTAATTGTATCTTTTTATTTTTTGTTTTTTTAGCATTAAAAAGTGTGTGAACTTAAATAATGCATGTAACATTCAATAATTATAATGAATTAATTAAAGGAAGCATTGGGGTCGTTTATGACCCCAAGGGTCTTGAGTGTAACTGAAATGGGAGGGACCCACGAGGGTTATACTACTTTGTGTACGCTAAATGAAAAAAAAAAAAAAAAACGTGTTATTCTAGCGTCTTTTAACCCTACAATGCATAGCGTTGCCAATTGGATACATGGACTATTTTTCCTTATGACCATGCATAAGACAACTCAAGCATAAAAAGAAAGTATTGGGTATCTTTAAAGCAAATATAACCATCTATCCTCAAAATTATTTTTTTTAAATGTGTTTCAATTTTTTTCTCATTACACTAAAAAACATATATATGTCTTTCAAAGAATAAAAAACCATGCAGTGTAGGGTTCATACAATACAATCATAATAGCACAATAACTAAAATAAACAATTACTAAGATAAATTTAAAAGGTTAACAAAAGCTATAAAATATTTGTTCATAAGCAATGGAGATATGACTGAGCTCTATCTTTTTGAAATCAACGATACATTTTCCTTTGGAATATATTTCAAACTTATGTTCTCGTATTAAATACTTGATGTTAGAGTTGCTGAGGGAATTTATCGCGAGATTATTTCTCACAAAGTGCTGATTCGCTGATGTAGTTTTTCCTACCCGGAAAGCCATCAAAAATGCAACAAAGTAAAAGAAACAAGTGGCGAGCGTAGCATTTAAAATTTGCTGGTACTGTGGTAGGATATAAAAATGATCAAAATTTATGTTCGATTTTATCGTCATATAGAATTGCTAAATAAATAAAACAAATAAAAAAACAGCAGAATGCCCTTTTAAGTGCTGGAACTACGCTTTTGCACAATGCTGTTGAGTAGAAAGATTTATAACTTTTGAAGAATGCGGGAGCTGTATTAGTAAGCTTTTAAGTTTCGTAGACGTAGCATTTCTACTTATTGACTTTACGGGGCATCCTTTCAAGAAATTAATGTTTCTCTCTTAGGGCTAAATGAGTTCGAATGTTACTGTTAAAAAGCCGAGGTGTTTTAAAAGAAATAAGCTAACCGCACTATACTCGGTTACTTTATCTAGGCGTATCTAGTTCAGAAATTTTGCTTTGTCTCCATGGAAACCGTATGAAAGTAAAATGTCCCACTCTTTTTACATCCTTTTACGTAGTAAAGGAAGTATTGTGATCGCGAAAAAAAATCACTCAAATTTGAGTCTAAATTTTGATTTTGCTCACCCCCGAATGAATGTTCAGTAGTTTTTTCGACCTGTCAGCACGTGCATACGTACCTACCAACATATAAGCAGCCGAAAAATTCTTTTCAACCACCCCCGAGTTAGTTACGACGAGTTTTCTCGTGACGTCTGTATGTACGTATGTGCGGATGTGGCTCGCATAACTCAAAAACTATATGCCGTAGAAGCTTCTAGCTTGGTATGTAGGCTCTGAGGGTGGTCTAGTTGTGCACCTCCCCTTGTGGTTGCATTTGACAAATTTGGCGAAAAAATTATTTTTTGAATTTGGGTTCAACTTGGCGCCATTGGCGATATTTTGCGAAAAATTCACTGAATGATATTAAAATTAGCAATATTTAGAAAATTAACCATTGTAAAATATTTTTTGCATTGTTTCGTGGCAGATTAGGGGAGTAAATATTTGAATTGTTACCTTGCTCACTCCAAGCACTTTTTTTAACGCTTAAGGCAACTACTAAGAAATTTACACGTAAAAGAAAGTAGTGTGGGGTCCATACCAGATTTTTTTATGCTCTGATACTTAGACACTTCATTTATTTTAATCTTTATCGGATTAGGTTTACGCTTTTGTTTCTATCCTCATATCTCAGTTATTTCTAAACGTTTTCTGGCAAATCCAGGCATGCATAAATAATGTGCACATTTGTAAGACAAAGTTGTGCTTTATTAACGTTGATTTTTCAATTAAATAATAGTTCACGCACAAAGCATTTTCAATCGTTTGCATTTAACCATTGTTGCAAAAGCCCATTGTTGCAAAAGTTGAGTGGGAAAAAAGTCCATAGCACCGTAACTATGACGACCATAAGAGAAAAACCGCGGATAGTGGGAAATTAAGTTGGCTTTGATACGCCAGCTCCCGTTACACATAGTATAGTCCTGTTGCATTACTGTTCGTGAGGGTAGTTGTATAGTGCATATGACATTTATGACAAGATCTGTAGCAATATTGTTCGGGAGAACAGTCAAATTGGGCGAAACGCATTCGCGGCTTCTTTAGAATTAAAGTGCAAAGTACGTGTTCTACTGGTAGAAGTTCTACTGGTTCCCAGTGGTAGAAAGATATGTAACTAAGGTCTCTATAAACAACATACAGTTGACTATTTTGTTAAATTGATTCTTATTTCTGCTTAAAAGGATTCCTATATTATTCATATTCATTAAATTCAAATCTTAAAAAAAACATATTATGTGTCCTATATAAGTTTCAATAAAGTTGCTTCGAAACTGTTCCACCTTTAAAGTATTACAGATTCGAATTTCATAAAGAAGTAGCACACACACATTACACGTAAGAAAATGCGCAAGAATTCAGCTCGCACCGCATAATTTACTCGAAATAAGAAACTTTCGAGACAGTATTACGATTTTCTCATCGTATTTACCTCGAGTAGGCAGTGAAGGAGTAGTTTTTACGACTTCCTCCGATTTTTATAAAGCAGTTCTAACTAAATACATTTCGTAGCAAGATGTTTGGAGCGAACAATATCACTTCCTACTCTTAAAGTTGGGGCTGCGCTTTAGGATGACGTTCATTGGAGGACGAAAGTGGCTCACAGAATTTATTGGTTAGTTTAGAAAAGAGTTTTCTTTTGTTTTTCTATGGATGAAATCGGGAATTTCCTTTATATTGTATCTGAAAAGTGTTTTGCAAATTTGTGCCGCCATTCTAATTTTTGCTTTTTCTTTGAGAAAAAATACAAATTAGTTTTTTCGGTTATACACTGCAAAAAAAACTTGTTTTTAGAGCATAATACTATGAACAGAGGTTTACAGTTTAAAACTAAAATGTGTGCAGAGTAATAAACTGCAAAATTAGCAATTTTAGAGTTTATTACCATAAAAATAGCTGTATTATACTGTAAAAACACCAGTATAATATTGGCAGCCGAGGTTTCAGTTTAAAACTGTAAAATGCACAGTAATAATCTGTTAAACTAGCACTTTTGCAGTTTATTACTATAAAAGTAGCTGTATATTTCTGTAACAACAACATTTTATTTTTCGCGGTGTATTTATGCAGAGTATTAAACCTGCATGCTAAAGTGCATGAAAAGAAATACGTCAAAATTTTTGCCATATTTTTCAATTTCTAGATGATGATTTATACTTCATTATGTCGTACTTATGTACATTCTTTCATTTTAGGTTTTTGCTAAAGTGTACACATTCACATTATGGCTACTTGTACGACACAATCGGTTATGTGCTAAAAATTTTGGTATAAGTTGAAAGGGTTTTTGTGATCTCTAGAAAACGTAAGTAGTTTATCAAATTTTTTACTTCTTATTGTCTACAGATATTTTCCTCTTACTATCTTTATGTTCATTGGTTTATTGTGGTTTAAAATTATTTTTATTGATAGTTTATGCACATAAAATGAATGAGCAGTGTATTTCGCTTTAAATCGAAAAACAATATCAACAATTTAAGTTGTGATTTAAAAGTTGTATAAAAACACACAAAATAAAGCACATTTCAACGAATTTTCTTTTCATTTTCTTATACCAATGTCGTATTTAAAATTAATGTAACTGGAAATTCAAATAAAAGCTCAAATTTCTAATTTAGTGTTGAACTTAATACAGCAATAATTTATAGCTCTGATGAAGTACGGTAACTCACAATAATACAGCAATAAATTACGGATAATATATTTTCCGAAATGTATATTTATTGTCTATTTGTTGCGTAAAAATTTCAACTTCGAAACATTATTTTCAGCATTTTGTTTGTGTTTGGATGTCAAAGGTCAGTAAATTTATCTCATTCGGAAAATAAAAATTTTCGTGTTTCTCAGTGCAAGTGATATTTCATGAAGTTAAGCGAATAATAGCCAGTTGTGGCAAACCGAGGAAGGAGCGGGGCTGTGATACATTGGAAATGTTGCGAAATAGGCTCCAGTAGCTTCTACAATGCTGGCAGGTTAGCTTTGCCCCAACTATAGTTGTTTAGTTGAGTTGTCTAGTAGTTTAGTTATTGAGTTAAGTTGTATAGTTGTTGAGTTTGAGGTAATGAGAAGAGTTAAACTGCCATTTGATAATTTGTGCATTCATGTCGAGAAATCACAGCATATTTTAAAATGGTCATTGAAAAAATGGGAACAGGGAAAGAAAGAATATTTTCCCACCTTATGAAAATAGTCTTCCCTTTTCATCTTCATATTCAAAATTCTGCAATTCTGATCAGTTATCCTAATGAAAAAGCTTCCCACATTCAATCTCAGTAATATCCGAATGAAATTTAATGCAGATTCCAAAACCATTTTGAAGAACATTTTCCTATCATTTCCTTATTCAAAAAGAAAGATCTCGAGCAAAAATGAAAGGTTCGCTGACGTTTTCTTTAATTCGTTTTCTTTCTTCGACCAGGGGATGAAGAATTTGCATGGCATTTCCATAAAGTTTCATTAAAAATCCCTCTTTTCCCATTTTTGAGTTGTAGAGTAATCTCCACCTAGTTGACGATCTGGAAAATAGAAACTGAAGTTTCCAGTATAGAAACAAATTTCACGTTTTGTTTTTACTTTACCGGAAGAAGTTAACAATGCAAAATATTACATTATGCCTAAATCAAAATAATGCTTCAAAACGGAAGCTGGAGTACTATACACCGATCTACGGTTGCAATAGTGGAGCATCTCAAAATTTCAAAAAAATTTAAAAATTACACATTTAAAATACGAAATTGCATCTAGGCCATCAGAAGAAAAAGCCGCCATCTTGTCCTGCACGTGACGCTTGTGTGTTTTCATCAACGCCTCCTAAAGACTAAATGCCTACTACATTTGCTTCGCTACGGGATCTTTGAGCGCCACCTTGCGGCAATTCGATGATGCCGTTGCTATGGTGATAAACCCAAACAAAATTCGAATTAAACTGTTTGATTGGCTAATCTTTAAATTTAAATTTAAAAATCAACCAATCGTTAATTTTTCTTGTCTCGGAGATTTCCGATAGATGGCAGTGCGTTGTGAACCAAGGAAAAAATTTTGCCCTGTGCTAAAAACCAGAAAGCAGTAGGCATTTAGTAGTTAGGAGACGTTGGTTTCTTTAAAAGTGGTGATTTTAAAGTTTAATGAACGACATTTTATTGGCTACGAAATCATAAATCAGTGTGAGATTTCTAAGGCAAAAAACTTGTTCACTACAACTTTTAAAATTACTACTCTTTTATGAAATATATATGATCGTCATGTGCAGGACATTTAAGGCCTATTCGCATAACGACCGATCCGAGCGAGCGAAGTGGTTTTTCGGTCGTGTCGGACGGAGTTGAAATATTTCGAGCATTCGCACTAGCTCCGTCAGAAAGTCACGTGGCGGTTTTCCCCCACTAATTATTTAGAGCGCGTACCTGGCGAGAGCCAATGACGTCGCTACCAAAAAACCGGTATACTTTCGGAACCGACGACATCCAGCATTCTAGAACGGCAACGGAAGCCGAACATTCGGCGTGCTGTCATGCGGCAACGGATTTCGAAAACCAGTTTCGCAGCGAAAAATTCGGTTTGTACGGGCGGATCGGTCGTTATGTGAATAGGCCTTTAGTCCTACACGCGAATCCCAGTCAGACTTTTCTGACCACTAGACAAGGTGGCCAACAGATTGATAGACAGATACGTATAGAAAAAGAAAAAAAAAACTATATTTTTTGTGTATTTTTAAACTAAATTTAAAATTAGAAAAAAAAAAAAGAAAGAAAACTCGTAACAAAGTTAGAGAACTAAATTCTTGCACATTTCAAACCAGAGATCAACGTAGGTAGCACACAAACGCAACAGAAATATTTATTTTTTGAATTTATTATAAGTATTTATTTACTTAACCTGTGTCGGTATTTGCATTTTATTGTATTTCTGCACATGTTTTCACTCTTTATTTACCTTTGTGCACATGGGCTATGGTAAAATTGAGAGAAATCATAAATTTACAGTTTGAGACTAGCGTGGATTTGGGTTCCATTATGGTTCCTCCATAAAGGGTATGTGTTTCGCAAAAATATATCAAAATATTTTGTTTACTAGGACAGCAAAAATTTGACCACAAGCCTGAACTTTTGTTGAGGTTAGAATGACAGTAGTATAAGTCAGTTTCCATGCAGCAATTGGACTAGCAGCCATAATTTTCCGTAAGGGTAAGGAAGAAATGGTTTGTTCATTACAGTCCTGCATTGTACAAGAGTCCTTTATTGAGAATTCGCTATTGAAAGTTGTTTTTCAACGAAACCAATGTAAATACAGATTCACATTGATACAAAAAGCGTTTTAGAAGTAAATAGTGCGAGGTGTAAAGAAGTCAAGAGTTTGTGAAAGAGCTGTTTCAAATAAACCCAATTCCTAAAAAAAAAAGGAATGTAATAGAACTTTAATAGAGATGGGTATTAAATTCCGTGATTTTTTTTCGAAAAGTATGCTATCAACATTATGAGTTATAAAACAAAAAAGCATATAATATGTACTCAGAGGCCGCAATTTCGAACGTCCGCCATTACTGGAATATTCGAAATCTCAGATGGCAGCGTATCCAAAATTACTCATTAATATATATAGTATAGGAACCCCAAGTTATATATGCTTCCTCCCCAAGTTAGATATGCTTCTATCATTAAAGGCACAGTTCCACTAATTTTTGTCATATACCTGCTGTGCGCAACTACTTTTTATTGCGTCTTATCACTTTCTGACAGAAAAATAATCATTTATCAGTGTCTGTCCTCATAAGTAGTCTAAAATAAACTCAAACAAATTTCGTATTCGTATCTTCGCCCATGCCGTGCGCACTTAAATTAAAAGTTAGCCCCTCGCTGTCATTTGCACATTCCTGAAACAGAATCCGTTGAAGTGTTGCCACTACAAAAGCACGAAATAATGTCACCACTTTTAAATACTCTTTCCTTCAACTGTGCCAAATAACACGTCGCCATGGAAACGGCGAATGAAAGTTGGGAAAAGAAAACTCATTTGCTGGGCACGCAGAAAGCATTTCGATTGAAATTGCTTCCACATTTAGCGGCCCATCGCAGCTGCACTAGATAAATGCAAAATGAGCTTTCCCGAGCTTAGAAACATTTTCGGTTCTGTTTAATATATTCGAACGTATTTCATGCATTTATAATAAGTATAATTAATGCGGAAGAATCCAAAGACATTTCTCAAGCAATAGGACATCTAAGTTGTTCGATTAAATAACGACGAAACTGATAATTATTTCATTGTAATTAAAAATAATTCATTCTGATAATTGGCAAAGTTCATTCTTATCAACCAGATACTTAGTTTGTACTTCGGCATGAAATTTAAAGCAGTTACGATTTGTAGAATTACAAACTCATTTTCACCAAATCCTTATTTTATTACTAGGATTGCAAAACAAATGAAAATTTCTACATATGTAGCAAATTGCTTTTAAAAAAACCAAGATTTTTCTTCCAGTTTCTACAATCTTTATTTTGTTTTATTTTAACACGCATTCTTTCCTTTAATAAATTTGCATTTTTATTAAACATCAAAAACATTTTTTAGAAATAAATAAAAGAGTTTAACGTGCCTTTATTGATACACATAGAGCGATGCTTACGCTTTTAAAATTGAGTAAAATAGTTTGTTTAAGCTTCTTACGCTTCTCTGCTCACTCAGAAATTCGACATTTTTTTAGAAAGAAATTCGAAACCCTAGCAATCACATTTTCTAATTGGCTACACAGATGCTGCAGAGTTTGCTAAGGGAAAAAAATCTTCAGCTTGTTTAGAAGAGTTTTTTAAGCAAGGTAATTTATGACCGTCAATATGATGCAAAAGTAATTACTATCGCCATAAATAGTCACTTGAAAATTAATGAAAATGACTTTTTAGAAGATTAAAGAGCGAAGCGTTAATTATTTAAAGCATCTTGTTTAAATTTAAAGTTCAGTCTGCTTATTAACGGAAACTTTAAAACTATAAACAAAATAAATAAATGAATAGTCAAAATAAATTGACAAAAGAAACAAAACGAAGGCTCTTTAAATAATATTTAAAAGCAGCGTGCATAACTACACGTAAAATGATGTTTACTCTATTTTACCAACATTTTCAGAGAAACCATTGAAAATTAAGAGATGAATATTTGTGCCATTACATAAATATGGGGTTGTCAATATAGTATAAGCGAATGCGATTAAAGAACCTGGATTTATTGAAATTTATAGTTGAATTATAGTTTCGTCTGATTCTATTTAGTGATTTTGCGCCGACTTCAAAATGGATGTTTAAATGTAGTATCGATGGTGTTCAAAGAATAAAATTATTTTTTACTTTTTAGAAAACTTGCCGATTGAAGTTCTGAAGTCGGTACAATTTTTTGTTCAGAGATATTTTTAAACCAACAGTTAGGGCCCTGCTCCGCATCAGCAGAAAACGCGAGCGTAAAGCAGAAACGTAAAATTGATTAAATGGTATTTCTATGGAAAGTACCCGGATTTTCGGTTTCTGCCTTCGGTTTCGGTCGCGTTTTCCGCTGATGTGAAGCAGGGCCCTTACAAATGTTTACCATGATTTTAAACAAACTTAATAAAAGTTAAAACTGTCCAGTTTTCAAAATGGAGATGTTACTCAATTTTCCGAATGTGAGTCAAAATTATAAACGCGATTGAGATAGTTCAAAGTTTTTCAAATTTTGCATCCTGGAATAAATTGATGTGTGGTGTACTGTATCGGTATACTACGACATAAGCATATTTCTTTACTAAAAAATTAGTATAGTAATTACTGAGAGAATAAAGTAATGTATCTGTCGTCAAATAAATATATAGATAATTCCCTATGTTACTTTGACCAAACAGCCGATTGGTGGATTTTGATGATGCAGAAAATTGACAGCGTCCATGTCGTATGTTCATGCGGCATGTAAAAGATCCCTCGAGTACTTGCCTGGCTAATCGTTTCTCTCGGCAAAATTAAATTCCTAGTGCAGTCAGAGCCCAGGTGCTTCCATCTAGTGGGGAAACTGAGGGTCAAAATTCTCGTGGCAATGGCATTCTGCCGATGGTGGTGCCATATGAAAGAGTGGATGCCGGTCTTGGGGAATGCACTAGGTCTGCAAATTACCAAGAAGCTAAACGCAGCCGCATTTGAAGCAAACAAACGAACTTTGACCAAACATTGGGAAAATACTAGAGGTGCTATATAGATGTAGCTTACAGCCAAATAGCCATGAATCCATTATCTCGCCAATGTGTCCCCAGTCTACACTCTAAACTAAGCACTTACTGATAGTTATTGTTGTTACAGTCCTAAATTGAACATAAATTTTTTGTTGTATTTTTTGGTACAATTTTAATCCAGAATTGATTGAATAATAATTATACTTTTAAAATAAAGCAAACTACCTTACGCCAATGTATCCCTACATTCTACATTATTGCTGAAACTTTTACCGATTTTTGTTAAAATCTTAAAATGAATATGAATTTTAACGTCTGTATTTTTTGGTAGAATTCTAACTCGAATTTATTGAAAAGTAATTGTATTTTTAAAAAAGATGATCTAACTTAGCGAATCAATCAAAAATGTAGTTAGTGATCCTAACTATGTTTCAAACTGCGTGCTGCAATCAACGAACAAAGGTACAGCACAGGAGTTGGATTCATTAACTGAAACTGTCACTGAAGCAACGTTAGTATGAACATGCATGACATTAGATGGATCACGCGATTCGGTTTACTTCGTCATTTAATTGAAACCGATCCATTCCTTCCTTGTGTGCGTTCGATTTATTGCACGCGAAACTCGAGAGATAATATATTTCACTTTAGAGTTTGCGTATTTTCCGAGTTTTCGAGACCGGGGAACTTGCATGGGCTTAAATTAATGAGCATCTTTAAAATTACTTGAACAGAGTTTGTTATGAAGTATGAATCTTGGGAAGCATTTGCTTAATTAACGGTTTCTTTGCACTATTGTTTAGTGCATTTTTAAAAACAAGTTGTATCAATAATATGATTAAAATGATAAATAATATAAATATTCGTTACAAAACTACTGATTTTCTAACGGCTTATTTTAAAACTAATTAAAAAATGTAGGATGGTTCGAAACAAAATGAAGCGGTTCGTTTCCAGCTCAAATTCAAGCGCCATCTATCGGTTTTCGAAGCTTTAGTTTGACTCCATTAAAAAGAGAGAGAGAGAAAGGCAAATTTCTCTTTTAACAGATGAAATTCAAGCGTCCATTTCGTTCGAAAAACGACTAATTGTAGTAACCTTCCACTTATAATTTGTTAGCGGTCTTTTTTTTTAGCCTATCTCTAAAGTATATTTATATCTTCCAAATTAGACGAAAGGGTTGTGATTTATTGTGCCATTATTATTTTAGAAATATTTCTTTCAAGTAACGTTTATTAAAAGTAGCTTAGCTTTTACACAAAGAACAAAGGATTGCACAAATAAAAATAAACGCAAATGTTGGTAACGTAGTTAATACTTCTTTGTCTGAATTACTTTCGCGGCAGCGTGAATATGTTTCTAAGGATGAGTTAACTAAAAAGAAGTTTTATAGCAGAAAAAAGAGGTACTTTGCTTGGTAATAAACTCAGCTTGTTCAAGGTACTACTTCTTTTGTGTGCAGAGTTTTTAATGATCTTTGTTGCTTTAAAGTTAAAAAGAAGCGAGATAGCTCTGTTAATGAACTATTTTCCTCAGGCGTTTGGTGGCATTCCCAGCAGCTAGAGTGTTGCTCTTTATAAAAGCAGGAATACAATAAGAGAAATTAATCTCTTGACTGTTGGTCTTGTTAATTGTATACATCAATTCAAGTTTCATTCCCAGGCTGTTTTAAACTTTCTGCGTTTAAAGGCGCACACTGTAGAAAATAAGTTGTTGTTTTTACAGTATAATACTGAAAACAGGGGTTTCAGTTTAAAACTGTAAAAGGGCTGTAATAAACTGTAAAACTCGCTATTATGCAACTTGTTACTGCAAAATTAGCAATGCCACAGCTTAAACCGCCATATTAACCAATGCGAGTAAAGGAAGAGTAACTGGCGAGTGAAGCAACCTAGGGTTAACCCAAACTCCGAGATTAATCACGAGTGTTATTATCCAACAGCCCTCAACAGCGAGTCACTCATCCCCCTTGATTTTTTCTGGCCAAGATGTAAGCCTTGTGGCTATTGGCTGATCTTTAGCAAGTGATATTGTTTACTGGGGGAGGCACAGCCGACGGTTATTAGTCTCGAATCGTAACATTGTAACCGACGCGCTTCGGATATACACCACCAGGGACTGATTACGGCGGGGCAATCGGTGCCCGGGCCCAGGGCCCACGACGATAGGGGGGGGGGGCACCAAAATTCTGTATATATTTTTTTTAATGGTGATTTGTGTCCAGACCTCCAACTGAAGGGAACATTTTTTTTTATTTGACAATTTATTTTATGACATAAAAACACAGGCATCATCGCACTAAAAATCATTGATGCACAGAAAGCACACTATGAGTTAATTACCTTTATCATTTGTATCATAGTTTCCTCATTTGCGACTAAAAAAAATTTCTAACATAGAAACCATACATTTATTTAAAATTTATATCAAATGATTTCTGAACAAAATATCTTACTTTAGTGATAATAGTAATTGATTTGTTAAATGTTTCCAGAAAAAAATAATTTTCATTTATATTGCAATAATTATCGTTAAATGAAAATATAGGCAAGTTAGAAGAAAAATAAAAAATTAAAAGTTTATTAACGTTTTCCATTAATAGTAGCTCAATTTAATACAACCGATGAAGAAAAAGTGTTGATTTTGAAATATGTTTTTGCTTTTTTAATTTTTATGGTTTTTTGATATAACATTGTAATTGTTTTTTTATAAAACTTTTGGCACTTAATAATTAACTTTTTCGTATGAAATCGATGTATACGTTTTCGTTTTCGCCTTTATATTTTTTGTGGGGGGGGGGGGCACCATATTTATCAGTGACCAGGGCACCCAGGTGTGTAAATCGGTCCCTGTACACCACCACGTTGTTTTAGGTGTATTGTTTTCCTTCTTTTTTCGAGATTAATTCGTCTAATACAAAAACAAATTACACTCCATACGAAACTGAAATGCTCGCTTCGTTAGTTGACCAGCACAAAGAAATCATAGAGTGCAAGACGACTAACGCGGTGGCTAATACTAGAAAGGACCTAGCCTGGGAGGAATTGACCTCGAAGTACAATTCAATCGGCGAGGCAATTCCTTCTAGAACTTCCTCCCAACTAAAACACACATGGAAAAATATGAAAAAGGAGTCAAATAAAAGGAAAAGTGCCGAAAAGGTGGAGATCTTCCGCACGGGTGGCGGAATGAAAAAAATGTTGCTGACCCCCATCCAAGAGCGAGTAGCGGCAATGGGTGTCTTGACTAAGGATGCATCGATTAATCGGCAATAGGCCACTGCCGATTATCAATAATCGGCAAAATTGTACCGATTAATCGGCGAAAAAAATATTTTTAAACATAATTTTTTAAAGTATACATTCACTAAGAAACTATGATGAACAATTTTATTAACAGTAATAATAATCCTCATAGTTGATATAAAGTTTTTAATGAATTAATTTTCCTATTTTGAATAAATACACACGTAGAAAATGTTGCAACATTTTTCATGTGTCGATACTTTTCTCCTTAGCGTAATAGTGCTTTTAGATAACCCTTAATTTTTATAAAGAACAAAAGTCTTGATTTAAATTGCTGCTAATAATTGAAAAATTTCAATTTAAAGTACTCCTAAATTAGAGTGCTCACCACAGACTCCGCCTAATTTATTGTTTTGAATATTCATGTGTAGTTAGCGTAATTAACAATGTGTTAATGTAATTTTTCTTGAAAATAATATGAAAATTGGTTCTAAAAAATTTGTTAAAGTTTTGAAATTATTTTGTTGAAACTGGAAAAAAAATCTTTTCTCAGAAATAAGTTACTATTTCTAAAATCGAAATTGAAAAAAGAAAGAAAAAAAAGTGATGGTGAAATTGGTAGTATTAAAAACAATCATCTTTATCATTATTCGGTTTAGCTGATTAATCTATCAAAAGCCGATTAATCGGTAAAAGGTAATCGGCCAATTTGCTTATGGGTGCATCCCTAGTCTTGACCCAGCCGACAGACTGCCCATATGACTCCGACTTCATTTTACAAAACCTTCTTGCGTCATGATCCAAGTAAGTAGATTTTCACATATTTTACTTTGTTTTTCTTTAGTTAATCAACAAGACAAATACATACCTCTAATCTTAAAATTCAAATAATCTTTGTTTTCACAGCATAAAAAGTCAGTATTTTCATTAATTTAATCATTAGTAATTTTTTTAATAGAAGAAAATGCATTCAGATGTGTGCTTTTATAGCTAAAAATATTTGAAAGCAAATAAGCATAATTTTTGAGCAAATTATTTATAAAGTAAATGAATAAATGATGCATACATAAAATATCAAGACATGTGTCAAATATTTATTTTATTCTATCACCATCAGCAAGTTAATTGTGTTAAATAACTTGTAATGACAGGGAACAGTGGCAAATTAATAATGTCGCAATTACGAGGAGTCCCCATGGCATTAAGGCCCCGAAAATAATATTTATGTCCCATAAGGGCACCCTTCAAATGTGAATCTGCCACTGAACAGGGTTGTTTGCACCAAACTATTGTCCAAATAATAAAACACCAATTGTGAACTACGCAGTTATTTTTATTCTTTTATAAATGTAGTAAAAATAAGTCTCTTTATTAAAAACTAGCTTACTACCCAATGTTGTACGGGGCTTATTAATGCAACATACCTCTAGATTATTATTTGGTTGAATTTAATCCACATGGTTGTACAAAAATTGTATCCATCCATTTTCTACGTACAAACCCTCAAAAGAACTTAATTACCACGAAAAGTTCACAGAAAAATAGCATCAGCTAAAAGCGAAGAAGTATGAGGCTTTTAACTCGCCGAAATCGAGGGGCTAGGGTTGGAGCGGAAAAACCTGTTTACAACTCAGTGTTAACCCCAACTCGCGTTGGTTGATAGCGTCAACCCGGCGATCGGTAGGTAACCCTAGGCTGCTCGAGTTACCCGCGTTGGTTAATAAGGGCGTTATTGCCATAAAATTAGCTGTATTATACTGTAAAAAGAGCACTGTGTTGCTGGCAGCACATGTTCCAGTTTAAAACTGAACAGTGCACAGTAATAAACACTGAAACTAGCAATTTTACGGTTTACTACTGTAAAATTAACAGTTTTGCAGTTTATTACTCTAAAATTGCTGTAAAATTAGCTGTATTATACTGTAAAAACAGCACTGTGTTGCTGGCAGCACATGTTCCAGTTTAAAACTGAACAATGCACAGTAATAAACACTGAAACTAGCAATTTTACGGTTTACTACTGTAAAATTAACAGTTTTGCAGTTTATTACTCTAAAATTGCTGTAAAATTAGCTGTATTATACTATAAAAACATTCATTTTTTACAGTGAAAGAGAAAGGTTTTCTACCTTTTCATTGCATACTTTTTAGATTGCAGGATTTAACTGTAGAATACGTGAAACAGTGAAAGAGAAGGGGTAGTTGGAATATACACTGGCGGAAAAAAAAATCCCAACACCAAGAAAAAATTGCCGTAGAGTAATGAAATTTGGGTAATGCAATTGTCTAGTTAACATGTTTAATTGATTAAATGTACAAGATCACGGGCTAATTTAAGCTCAAGAAAATGCTGTGCAAATGTGAAATTATGTTAATTTAATAGAGGATGTAACCTCCAGAATTTCGAAGGCAAGCCCGCAAGCGTGCATGCATTATGTCATACAGGTGCCGAATGTCACTTTGTGGTATGGAGTTCCATGCTTGTTGCACTTGCTGTGTCAATACTAGGACCGTCATTGTTGACTGTGGATGATGCTCGAGGTGCCATCCCATGATATCCCATACGTTATCAATTGGAGACAGACCTGTTGATTTTGCAGGTCATGGTAACATGTCAGCACTCTGTAGAGCACATTGCGTTACAGCAGCGATGTGAGGGCGAGCATTATATTGTTGGAAAACGCGCTCTTGAATGCTACTCATGAAGGGCTGTACTACTGGTTAAATTAACAGACTGACGACCAATTTTCAGTCAGTGAGCTTGGGATAACCACAAGAATGCCCCTGCTGCCGTAGGACATTGCTCCAGAGACCATAACTCCAGGTGTGAGTCCCGTGTGTCTAGGCTGTAGACCGCTTGGATGCAGGCGGTCCCCTGGCCTCCTTCTGACCAATATACAGCCACCACTGGCACTAATTCAGAATCTGTTTTCATCAAAAATTACAACAGATCTCCACTCCGACCTCCAGTGAGCTCTGTCTTGGCACCACTGCCGTCGGAAACGGCAATGGTTTGCAGTCAATGGAATACCGGCTAAAGGCTGCCTGACTCGGAGCTGTCCTTGAAGTAAACAGTTTCTTACTGTTCCCTGGGTCACGACGGTACCAACTGCAGCTCGAATGTCAGCCGCAGATGCAGTACGATGCGCCACAGCCGTTTTCAAGATTCGGCGATCTTCCTTCTCAGTCGTGCCACGTGGCAGCTCGGAACTCGATCATCCTTGAGGTAGTACCATCCCTTGACCATAGCTTCCAATAATCATGCATGGTGGAGACATTCCCACCCAAGTCTTACTGCAATATCGCGAAATAAAAATCCACCTTCTCGTAGCCAATTTGTACGACCTCGTTTAAACTCGGTGAGCTGTTGATAATGGCTTCTTCGTCTTCTTAAAAGGTATTCCTGGCTAACATGAACGCAATTCGTCCAATTTCACGGAAAAATAATACACACGAGCTTCACAACACGCTTTTAAAACAAGCCTTATTTGCATGTTCTGAGTGACGCCAGCTGCGCCACACTTATGCGCGGAACACGAAATTTCAATCGATGTCATCTTTCAGTTGTATAAACACGCCTACCAAATTTCGTTTATCTAACACAAGTCTTTCTTGGTGTTGGAATTTTTTTTTCCGCCAGTGTATATATGGTTTTCAACCGTAATATAATTGGAGAGTCCGCGGATTCAATTTACAAGTAACAGCTTTGATTTTTTAGAATTATACAAAATAATCTTAAAGCAGAGAATATATTTAAAGTGTTATGTTTAAGAATTAACCTCAATTATAGACAGCACGGAATAGTTTTCATGAATATCAAAATCAAATTGTAAGTAAATATTGATTTATTTATGTGCATGCTCAGCTTTACGTATTAGTTCACTGTTAGGAATTATTTTAAATAGAAAAGGTAAGTTTCTCGTAAAATGTCACTTTTTTACACAAATAATATTTGTGTTAACTTGTTTAAATCAACATATGCAAAAAATCTTCATGTACTGCAAAATATAACACTAGGATTACAGGGCTGTGTAAACAAACCACGCAGAGCAAAAACAAACTATAAAACATTGAAAACATTACACTGTAAAAAATGAATGTTTATTTTACAGTACGATCCAGTTATTATTACAGTAATTTTGCAGCAATAAATTGTGAAACTGCTAATTTTACAGTAGTAAACTAAAATTGCTAGTTTGCAGTAAAACACTAAAATTGCTAGTTTCACAGTTGCATTACCTTGAATTTTACAGTTCTAAACTGGAACCTCTGCTACCAGTGTTACACCGATGTTTTTATAGTATAATACAGCTAATTTAATGGTAATAAACTATAGCATTGTTGATTTTACAGTAATAAACTGTAAAATTGCTATTTTTGCAGTAATATACTGTAAAATAGCTAGTTTTACAGTTTATTACTGCGATTTTACAGTTTTAAACTAAAACCTCTGCTTTTAGAATTGTGCTGTAAAAACAACTATTTTTGCAGTGTATGAACGTTTTTTTTTTCTTTATGATTATTTTATTGTTTTATTCCTTCGAAACTACATATTTCTCTAATATCTCAAGTCTCCGATGTAGTCTATCTTACTCCATTGTTATAGGAAAATCAGTACCGTAAAGTCGGGTTACTTGGACCCTAAGGGGTTACTTGAGCCCATTACAGTAAAATGATAAAATCTAGGTTTGGTACTTATTAGTTGAAGACTTGCACCTAGTTCCTCGTTTCTCCTCTAGGTAGAAGCACTCTGCAGTCTCTAATGCTAGTACCAAACCCAGATTTTATCATTTTACTGTGGGCTCAAGTAACCTACCTCCTTGTGGGTCCAAGTAACCCGACTTTACGGTATTATAATACTTTTACGCAACTATAGTGGAAAAAACGGAATATACAAGTTAATCACATTAATAAAAAACGAATTACCTTTACATCTCATGAGTGGGGGAAAGGGGATCTATACAGAGACATTTTATTTAAAAAAACTTGTATTATGGTGGTAATTACCACGTAAAACTTGAATATTTAACAAAATAAGTTGAAGATAAACTCAAAATCTGGTCCTTTTGTCCACCCCGCTGAGAAATCCGGACCTTATGCCATCGCTGTCCAGAAATGTGGACCTTTTGTTCGTGGACCTTATGTTCCTTGGACCTAATGGCCATTGAACCTCATGTCTGGCGGACCTTCTGTCTCGCAGACCTTCTATCCCGCTGACCGCTTGGACGTGGATCTTCTGTTCGTGGACCTTTTGGTTTTGGACCTTCTAGTCGGATCCCATAGAAAACAGCCAAACCCTCATTATTATTCTGACACATTTTCTGGTTTAGTACAAACAAATAACAAAGTATTAAAACATTACCAGATTCTTGCCCTAAATTGACACATTTAGTTTACGATAATCATTGTCACACAGCATAATATAATTCAAAACTAAAACATTTGTAAATTTATAACAAAGAAGATATGTGCAGAAGAAAAAACTGCAAAATCATGTTTATATTCTATTATAAAATATTTCTATTAAGTAATTTCTGACACTCTGCAATGGATGTACATTAATCATAACAAAACAAACGTAAAAAAACATTTTAAAATATCTTTTCCTCACACGCAAGGGAATTTGATTTAGGATCTCGGAATTTAAAATAATGGAAGGCAGCAAACAGGTATAAAAATGGAATGTTTTTTGCTTTGCTTTTCTTCGAAGTGTACTTTTTCACTTCTTGTTTCCCGGAGACAGTAATTCGGAACGACTATGATAAATTCTTTCTCCCGCGAGGCTATTTTTCCAAAATGGTGACGGTCGCTCTAGAAGGAAAATGCTATCTTTTATCTTTCCGATAAAACTGAAGATTTGAATACACTTTCAGAAAACGTGGTTATTCATGGAAAATAAATATATAAAACTTGTGTGTGTTAACATGGATTAATTATTTATTGGACATTTTCTTACGAAGAAAAAAAAATAACATAAGGCGTTTAAAACCTATATAAAAGTTAATGTTCTATAAGAGTCAACAAAATGGGGTATTTCAAAAAGAAAAAAAAAGAAACTTTTTCAATGTCGGAAAAATTTCTTCATGAGAAATATCAAATTTTGATACAATTTTTAACCTATCTTCTACACAAGAAAACCAAGAAGGAAGGAAGGGAAAAGAAAATACAGGAAGAAATGACGAATTTTTATTTTAAGTTTTATTTGCTCAGTTTCGTTTAGAGATGAAAAATAGCATTAAATATAAAAATAATTTAAACAAGAAGTTATGTCAAGAACTAAACGAGCCTACTTTCCCGTACATCGATATCGGAATTCTAGCATCTGATCAATATTCTATTAATTATCTGAAACTGAAAATTATGTCAAACATACCTTTATAGCACTTAAAGCTGATTTCTAAAAGCAAAATATACCCCTCTCATCAGATGCAATAGACACGTAAAAAGTAAATAAACAAGTAAATAAAGTTTTGTCGCACCATTTAAAGAATGTAACTGTCATAGTTCTTCCGTAGAAAAATTCCACAATCGTTTTCAAAAGAAAAAAAATAAATAAATAAAAGAACAAAGAACATCAAAACACATTTTATCAAAGAAAGAAAAAAAATCGTTCGTTAATAAAATGTCTCGAATTTCATTTTTAATCCGTTGCCAGTTAATAAATATAAATAAAGAATAAAATGCTTTCGTGAATGAAAAATTTTTGTTAACAAAAAAATTGTCTGCCAAAAAAAAAAAAAACCAATAATAATAATACTAAATTAAACAAAACAATTACATAAATAAACAAAAAATCGTCTGCACAGTCAGTCATTTTTTCTGAGCCTGCATTTCCGCCGTGTTTGCGGAGTCAGACTCGGAATCAGAGTCCTCACAGAAGACTATTCAGAAAAGTACTTTACAATACATTATTTATCAAAACCATTTTCTTACAAAGTTAGTTTGAAGGAAATCTGCCTTTACGTTTAGAATCAACATTCAATTTAAATTTCCCCGTAGGCGCTCATGTTAAAAAATTTTCTGAACGGTTCATCATTGAACGAAAAATAGTTCAAATTGAAAATTTAAATAGGGTAATGAAGTATCCTTGCTGAGATCCTTCGAACAAAAAAAAGTTTGTTCAAATCGGATTATTCACTCAAAAGTTATCAGGTGGGGAAAGGTTGTTTGAATGGTTCAAAGTTGAACGAAAAAACTGTTCAAATCGAAAAAATCGATTCGAACATCTGCGAATCTTTGACAAAAAATTTGTTTCAATCGGACTGTTCACTCAAAAGTTATTAGGTGTGGAAGGCTTACTTGAATGGTTCAATGTTGAACGAAAAATTGTTCAAATCGGAACATTTAAATACGGTGATGAAGTATCCTTGCCGAGATGCTTTCGAACAAAAAAAAATTTGTTTAAATCGGACTGTTCACTCAAAAGTTGTTAGGGGTGACAGCTTGTTTGAACGGTTCAATGTTGAACGAAAAATTGTTCAAATCGAAAATGTAGGTACGGGAATGAAATATCCTTGAAAAGATCTTCCGAACAAAAAAAAGTTTGTTCAAATCGGACTGTTCATTCAAAAGTTAGTATCACGGGACCGGTTGTTTGAACGGCTCAAAGTTGAACCAAAAATTGTTCAAATCGAAAAATCAAATATGGGAATGAGCTGTACTCGCCGAGATCTTTCCAACAAAAAAAAGTTCGTCCAAATCGGAATGTTAATTCAAAAGTTATTAGGGGGGACAGACAGACCGACAGACCGACCGACCGACCGACCGACCGACCGACCGACAGACGACACACAAATTCCCCATCTCAATACCCTACTTTCAAATTTTTAATTTTTCGATATTATTTCATTGTTTTGTTTCTTTTTGACTTTTTTTCACTCGGCGATAGTTTTTTTGACTTGGCGATATTTTTTGACTTGGCGATATTTTTTGGACTTGGCGATATTTTTTGGACTTGGCGACATTTTTTAGATGCATTAAGCCAATTTTAATGCTTTTTTCGTCTCTTTTATTTTTAACGGGAAAGTAGGCTAAAAAGAAATTTTTCAATGTTACAAAAATTTCTTCTTGAGAAATATCAAATTTTGGTACAATTTTTAACCTATCTTCTACACAAGAAAACCAAGAAGGAAGGAAGGGAAAGGAAAATACAGGAAAAAATTACGAATTATTTTTATTTTAAGTTTTATTTGCTCAGTTTCGTTTAGAGATGAAAAATAACATTAAATGTAAAAATATTTTTAAAAATAAAGTACAACTAATTAATGAAGTAAAGAATTTCAAATAAATATTATGAAGTGGTCAATTTTTATTTGGAGAAAAAAAGGCAGATAAAATTTTTTACATCCGTTCTTAATTAGTCCTTAATCAGCATTCACAAACTTTTCCTCGAAAGAAAAAAACAGGAAGTTTTGTCCAGAACTGAACGAGCCTACTTTACCGTATGGTAATGTTATATTTATAGCATCTGTTAATCAGCTAAGGCTGCAAGTTACGTCAAACATACATATTTACTATTTACAGTTGATTTCCAAGGATGGAGAAAGAAACGGGTTTCTTAAGGTACAAAACACTGCATAAAATTAAGTAAATTTATGAAAATCAGCCTTAAGAAGAAAGTTAGGTTTGTAGGGTAGCAGTTTTTAAATAATATTTAAATAGTTAGTGAACTTTTTTTTTATCTCGTATTCAGGTCTGTCACAGGTTGAGAAAAATAATAGTGCATCTGATGAATAAAAATACGAATAAAAAAATTTTTCAAATCGAATTTTACTTTGCAGTTATTTTTATTTATTTATTTATTTGTTTATATATATATTTATTTTTTTCAAAATTTCAAATGTTTCTGAATTGAAAAAAATCCTAACGTTATGGGAGGGGGGACGAAGATTATTTGCAGATATTTTAACATAATGATATTTTGCTAATATAGTGAGTGCACCTACCGACTGCCGTAGAATGACTGCCAGGGTCATTTCGTAAGCCGGCAGTCGGAGTCGGTGTCCAAATTTATTCAAGACACCAAAACATTACGTACAATAAAAATAGTACAAGACAAATAACAGGGTACAATACAAAAACAGCAAGACAAAGGACTTACAAAACACAGAGATGTGAAAAGATGACAATACGAAAGAAAGAGTAATAAAAATTAAATAAATGAAAAAATAAACTGTAAAACTAGAAATTTTACAGTTTATTGCCGTAAAATTTAGCAATACTGCAAAGCAACAATAGGGTCATTCCATAGTGACTAACGTAACATTCAGAGCTGATTTTGTGACTTTTTTTACTTGTAACTTAACGGATAAAAAAATATTTTTTTTGTTATGCTGGTGGATTTACAATGTACATGGTATCTATGTATCATTCCTGCTAAGAATTTAAAACAAAATTACTGACAGTAGATATTTTTTCAACCAAAACAGCAGAGTGACTAACGTAACATTTTTGCAACGCTGAAAATGAATGTTCATGTTGTGAGGCAAAAATTTCTCAAAGTTAAGCAAGTGTTAAAACTTGAATGATATGTTTGAAAAATGTGTATAGTTGGCTTTTAAAAACATAAAACACATTTATTAAATCTTAATTTCTTTTTAGTCTTAAGTGTCACTTTTACTCAAGATGGAGTGTGACTAACGTAACCATCGAATAACAAGCAGTAAACACACTACAAAATATTTATTATGGCAAATCTCAGTGATAATTACAACACTTTTCCAATTTTTTAAATTTCTTATGTCGTATAATTTTTATTTATTATTTTATTTATTTATTTTGTGATAATTTTTTCACTTCAGTATTTTTTTTTCTTCGGCTGAGGTTGACATTTCGATGGAATGACCAAAACAATACTGGCAGCCAAGGTAATAGCCACGGTAATAAACTAAAATTACCAATTGTAGTTTAGTACTGTAAAATTAGAAATTTTTAGTTTAATACTATAAAATTAAGTTTTATTCTGTAAAAAGAATATTCATTTTTTAGTGTAGAGCGAGGACAAAAGAATTACATTTCAATAGAATGAGATCTTGCAAGTATAGTATAAATATTCTACCGCTTTAATTTTCCACGTGCACACATATTGGCCCTGCCTAACAAAAAACGACAAACTACGTCACAATTCAGTGGCCTGTAACTTCAGTACGTACGCCAAGAACAAATGCCTGGGTTGCTAACGTTCTCTTAAATATTACAGGGAGCGGAACTATTAATGGTTTCCTGATGTATAATTCATGCTCCAAAATGTATTAACTCGGTGAAATCCGAATGCATTAGTTACTGGAGCTCTCGTTCGTCAAGCAGCATGTTCCCGCATGACTGGTGACGTAGGACCTCCAAGCCCCGCCCCTTACATTCCAGTCATGAATAAATGGGGAGGTGCTTGCATGGTGTACTGTGAGGTAGGATTTGGTCTGTGTGTTTGGAGGTCACCTCTTCACTTTCATCGGGGTGAGGTCGCTGCAAACAGATCTTGAGCACGAATATTGTCGGATACAGTTAACTCCTGGTTATCCGCGGATTAAGTTGGCAAAGTAACCACGAATAGTCGAACAATGGGTAAAAAACAATATTAATATCTGTACCTAAGAACCAGACTTACGTAAGTCCATTTTCGTCATTTTTCAGTAGAGGGGAAAAACGATTGTCGAATAAACATGCAAAAGATGGCACTCGCGCTCTTTACACGCTGCTAAATAATTGTGAAGGAATTTGTTTTATAGAATACTGTTTTAATGAGTCGATGTGGCATAAGAATCTACATACAATGAAGCAAAAAGTGAAAACGGCCATTTTTGGACTTACGTCGTTCTGGTTCTGAGGTACAGATATAGTATGTAATAGATAAAAAAAGACTATAACACAACTCATACTGTCTGATTTTCTTAGGTAAAGCCTTCCGCGTATTTACGCATGCGTCAGGTCTTCTCTGATCTTACCAAAATAGGGGTGATAGGTAAGATAACAATAAATGGTAGAGGAATAAGAAGCATTTTGAGCCGTATAAAACAACGTAGAACAATGCTAATTTCAAATACATAGTTCAGTGAAATACGTCAAAAGAATTTTTGTAAAAAAGGCAATTTATAAATTGAAAATTTTGAAAAGTTCCCACTCACAACCCAACACCCCTTTTTTAAGCAGAATGGTTCCCGAGTGCTAGGCACGGCTTTTATTGACGGACAGTACGTGTCAATTATAGCTAAAAATGACTATCTTGAATGTAAGAATTATCTTGAAAACTAAAAACTGCCAACAAATCCTTTTCTTTTTCTTTTTTTTTTTTTTTGCATTCAGTAAATCATCACCGCAGGAAAAGATAACTAAAGTGCGAAAGACCTGCGGCTATTCGGAACCGCGGATTATCCGATCGCCGATAATCGGGCGTTTACTGTACAAGATCGAATTTGTACTGTTAACTAGGGATGCACCGATAAGCAAATTGGCAGATTACCGATTAATCGGTTGTTGATAATCGGCTGAGCCGATTAACGATAAGAATGATTGTTTTCAATACTACAATTTCACAACCACTGTTTTTCTCTCTTATACAATTCCGAGTATAGAAATAGTAAGTAATTTATTCCTTTCCCATTTTCTTAATTTTCACAAAATAATTTTATTATTTTATGAAATTTCTTAGAACTAATTTTCATATTATTGTCAATAATATTACTTTAACACATTTTTAATTATAATTATTGGACATAAAAATTCAAGAAATTTTATTCTTTGACAAAATTAGAGGTTATCTAAAAGCACTGTGCTAAGTAGAAAACTATCGCCACATGAAAAATGTTGCAACATTGTCTATGTGTATATTTATTCAAAGTAGGAGAATTAATTTGTTCAAAACTTTATATTAACTGTGAGGGTTGTTATTACTGTCAATAAAATCATTCATTATAGTTTCTTAGTGAAGGAACGCTTTAAAGAACAATGTTTAAACAAAAATTACAGCCGATTAATCGGTCTAATTTTGCCGATTATTAATAATCGACAAAGTGGCCGATTATGGTCGATTAATCGGTACTGCCGATTAATTGGTGCATCCCTACTGTTAACCAAATCATTGCAGCAAAATGACAAGTAGATAGGGTCTCACTCAATGGCGTAGCTATGGAGTGGCGAAGGGAGTGGCACTTTTAAGCGGGCGGCAATGTAGCCCTGTTGATTTGAAGAAAAAATGTACAATTAACTCCCAATTATCCGCGGTCGGATTTGCTGCGGTTCGGATCATCCGCGGGCTTTTCACACTCTTGTTTTCGTTTTTTTTATGGTGATGGTTTACTGAATGCAGAAAACTGCGAGAAAAACAAAAGTACCCAAGTAGCAGACTTCGTTTCATAAACGTTGTAAAATAGTTATTAACGTTGTTACAACCGCTTAAAAAACGTTTATAAAACGTTTAAACGATTTTTTTGCTACCTGGGTAGAAGACCTGCGGATAATCCGAATACCGGATAAACGGGATTTCACTGCATTCAAATGTGGATGGTTTCACAGTGAAGGTTTCACGGTGGATTGTTCAGGGCATCCCGACATAATTCACCAAATATAACTAAGCGTAATTAACTAGTTGAAAAAAAAATCTGACATTTTCTATGCAGCCATTTTTATTTAATACAAAGAATATCTTTTTCGGATAAAAAACAACTCCCAAGCATAACTGACATCTTGAAAGAAATTTCACCGAGCACCGCTCATTCTGTTTGTCGGAATCGTTTCTCTCTTAAATAGAGACCACAGCCAAGCGATATGTTTCTGGGTAAAAGGACACAAAAGTGGAATCGAAGAGACTCGAGAATTTGTTTTTCTTAGATTCTCTACCTTGTACGAGTATATAGAAGAATTCTTTGCGCTTTGTGATCTCTTGGTTCATTTTGTTTCCACTCTTTGCAGAAAATGTTTTTTTCTTTTTGGATAGTAAGTCACAATTGAAATCACCAAACATTGCTCTGTTGTTTATTCCGCTTGGAAGACAATAGAATTTTATACGCTAAGCACTGAGGTGCTCACTCGAAATAAAGAAGTGTGCTGACTTTTGATTATTTTTGTTAGATGTTAAATACTGCTAAAATGAAAAAAAAATGATGGAAAACCACTTGGCTATTTGGTATGCTCGAAGTTATAATACATTTTCTAAACGTTCCACAAACATAAAAAATAAATCCCAGCTATAATTAAAAATAAATCTTCAGGTTAATAAAAAAAGGTCATTAACTGAAACTAGAATTTCGTTTGAATCCAAAAGAGTTTTCATAAAACATTACAGGCTCTTAAGCGTAGATAAATCTTACAAAGCGAGAACGTTTTGGTATTCACAGGTTTAAAGTTTAAATGCTCCACCTTGCGGTGATTTAAGAATTAACGAAAGGGATAAAGTATTGCAATTTAGAGAGGACGACACACATGTCTCTTTCTAATAAACTCTGGTGAAATTATGCTTCAACGAACTGGTTGTCTACACACAGCGACCTCTATATATACATGCGTACTTTTGTGGACACACTTTCCTTTGTGATATCGGTTTCCTGGCGTATTCCTTACCTTTCCACGAAGTTTCGAAGATAAGTTTTGAACTACAATGCATACATATATATATATATATATATATATATATATATATATATATATATATATATATATATATATATATATATATATATATATATATATATATATATATATATATGGCTTGGTTCTAAAAGGGCCTAAGTCAAAAATGTTAGTTTCGAGAAAAAGGCGATGAAAGATATTTGAGATTTTTTAGAATGCTATAAGCGTCTTATATTAAGATTTCCATTAATAGTTTTTGGTATTTGTTTATTGTTAGTGTAAAGAAACATTATTTTAGCATATGAAATTTTTTATATATTATATAAATTATATATTATATATATAAATACATAATATATGTAATAATTTATATAATATACAATATATATATTACTATATATTATATAGACATTGGCCTTTGTAGAATTAGAGTTTTACTAAATTGGAAACTTTTGATGTAAATAACACAGAATGTGAAAAAATTGACATTGGCCCTTTTAGAACCAAGCCACAGATATATATACACACAGAGAGAAAGAGAGAAAGGGGGTATTATTATTATTCATTTACTTCGATTTTACTCTCCATTTTCATATAACCATTTGTTCCATCTACGAATATCCTTCACAGAACAGAGATCACACATCGCAAGTAAGCTGCTTCAACAAATCTTTTCTACCAGCCTTGTTTGGACGGATTACTTTCCGAAACAGTGTTTATTCACTCAACAACCACCACACTAACTCATTTAGGGTACAACAGCCACAGCAAAACGGGGGTGGTTCACGCCTCAAGTTTCAGTACGAACCAACCTTGCAGAAATATCTGTGGGATTATTGCTGGACCGAAACATTGATTAACTTGCAGATTACTCCATCCACGCGGACGTAGCCATCAAATATGTTTTCATGGATTAGCGGCCTCAACCTAAAGCGTTTCGATGGGTGTTAGGTGGTGAGGATCATCCAGACATGTAATGAGGGCAGACAGCAAGCTTGTTATTTTGAATTAATAGATTAGGTAATGACGTAAAATTGCATTGTTGACTTGTCTTCGGAATAGAAGATCACTCGTTTATTATTATTATTATTTTTATCTTCATAATCAGTAATGCATGGTATGCTTTTCAATTTAATAATCGTTATGTTAACCATTTATGTTCCAAATTAATGCAGCAATTAATTTTTATATATTTTTTTAATTTTTTTTTTGTAGGAAATACATCAAACATATATACCATGTTTGTTGCACAGTCAACAATTAAAGAAATCGACGGACCATTTTATATTTAAAAAGTATTATTTAAACACTTAACTCACACACAAACATGGCGACCAACTCTTTTCTAATTAAAATTAAAATCTGAAAGAATGGAATAAGATTGCTATGGCAACCGTTGCAGACAGCTGCGTCTCTTGAGTTGAGTTGTTCTTAACATACTGAGTATAAAATTTTTGAAAATCAGTAAGGTTCAAAGCCCCCTACGCCTTAGGGTCCCTAAGAGAACTTTCCGATCGCAGTACCATCTGACGGCCTCCCAGCAAAGTAGTACAAGAAGTACCAGTATGATTCCAGCATTTAGGATTCAGAATACTAAATTTATATCAGCGGGACTTCTGAGTCCCGTTGGGACATAAAGGGTTAAGATGCAAACATTAAAAGCTGTCCCTCTCTTTCTTGGTATTAATTATAAAAGGGGGAATACACGTATGTAAATTTAATACTATGGGATACAGATGCACACAAAAAAGTGATATTTATTAAACTCGACTTTCTGTGCATTAATTTCCGTTTTAGAGTGAAATTAAGAAGAAATATCCAAATTTAGAGTAAAAATTCTCTGCACTTCTGCAGTTTTTATACCAATTGAAAAGTATTACTTTCTTGGAAAAAGGTGAAACATGTTCGGCCGTTTTAAGTTCACCAGAATGGTTCAAATTATCCTTCCAGAAAAAGGAAACTATGAGTAGATGTACGTTTTTATTTTTAGTGGTCATTTTGAGCTGTGGATTTATTGTTTAACTTCCAGATTACTCAGGGAGGGAATGTAACTGATATCATTCGAATGAAACGTGCCATAAATGCGCAAAAATGCGATCTGTATTAAACTTTATTTAAATTTCGGTTTTAAGCGCAATTTTCAAATGCTTCCAAATTTTTAAGCAAAAATTTCTAGTATTACTGTTCCAATTTTCATATCCATCAAAAGTCTTTTTTTTTTTTCTTTTTTTTTTTTTTAACAAGATGAAATTTGTTCTAACGGCCAAAACTGTCAATATTAACGGAATATTATTGGTATTAACTATAAAAGAAGATGGGTGGATTAAACTGTTTCATTCATTGTTTTCTTATTGTTTGGTGAGCTCTTTTAGCCCTGATCAGAGCAGACAAGAGGCTATGTCAGCCGAGTCAAAATCCAGGGGCCGTTTCCTTTGAGGGGCCTGATTCGGATTCAAGGAAGCATAAATCTTATAAGTTCTAAGAGGGAAGGGGGGCCCGATGGTCAACCTAGCAAGACGCCCGTCTTGGTGCTTGGCGGCCCAGGCCCTAATGACAAGGCTCCAATGTAGCCTTGAAATAGTTATTTTCAGCACTTCTTGCCAATTTATGCTTTAGCTGCGTTTAGCCTTTTGGTTAAACATATTTTAGCACAAAGCATTTTTTATCATTTTAAATTTCTTTCACCAGTGCTTTCAAAAAGTTTTACTGAAAAAGGAGTCAATTCACACATTTAGCAATATGAAAAAAAATGAAAGAAAGACATTTAGCAAACAATTCAATCGAAAAGTTGCAGTGAAAACGGATATCACTTTTAAGAAGCGAAGCAATTTTTCCTCATTATCTGACGACACACATGGAAAAAAGTTTGTAAAACATTAGAACACATTTTGAAACAGAAAAGTAAAGCATTGTACGCTGTTTCCGTGTCTCCCCTTCGGCACTTTATTTCCATTTATTGCTTCGCAAGGGAAGAAAAGGATCTTAAATGCAGATAATTGAGATTGAAAGAAGAGAAAGGCTGGAATCAGAATTCATTTCCCGTTTTCCTTTGCATGTCCCTTTATGTAGACAGATTGCGTTTATGACATTGTATTCGTATCATTTGATCTTTTATTACTTTAGTTGATGAAAATAAACATCTTTCTGTTTGCATCATAATGCTTAAATCTTCTTTGAAGTATTTTTTCAATTAGTTATTGAAACAGAAGGTTACAGTGCTTGGTTAATATAGCAGAAAATATGTGGAAAAAATTGAAACTAAATATAAAAGAGAAAAATACACTAAGTACACAAACAAAAGTTTTAAACCCTAACCCTTTATGTCCGAAATCAATTTATCAATGAATTTTTACATATTTTTCAGGTTTTTTTAGTTCAAAATACACCAAACAACATACAGCAAACAACATAAGAGCTGTGAGAGTACTGTTCTCTCACAGCTTTCATAATGTTTGCTGAGCTTTTTGCACTGAGGAAGGGGTTCCATTGTAGCCTTGAAATAGCTATTTGCTGTACTTTCTACCTAATTTGCGCTTTATATACGTTGATTTTTAACTTCAAATATAGTTTAGCACAAAGCTTATCTGATCATTTTTCATTTACAATGTAAAAAGTTTTAATTTAGTTCTTAGAGTTAATAAATGCTTAGTGTAATAACCTCTTAGACATGATTTCCAGCGCAATGCAATTCCCGAGCATGAAAGGTACTGCAAAAGTATTTTACAGATACAACTAATGCTTATTCGGCATTGTCATTGTATGATGTCGTCACGTTATTGTAAGGAATTAAACCCATTAATGCCTAGCGTCCTATTTTAGGGAGGGTCCAAAAAAGGGTCTAAATATCCCCAAAATGAACATTTCAACCAAATAATAGTGTTCAATCTGTTCCTTGGTATTGTTTCAATTCGTTGTTAACAGATTGTAGCACGTAACCATTGTAAAGTGTGTTCTGTAGCAGTTTTAATATGATCTTTATCAAAAATGACATCGTTCACAGTCTCAAGAAAAAAGCTAAGTTTTCAAAGTAATTCCCAGCTTCCCAGTTTATGTTAATTGCTGATTTTATTTCTTGTTATAAAATGTCATTTTACATATTATATCGTAGGCAGAAAAAAAATTGTAAAAAAAGTGTGTACCCTCTGGGATCTATCGTAACTTTTAAGGGACGATTTTTCTCTCCTTAATAAAAAAATTATATTTTACCTAATATATTTTTTTTTACTTTTTTTCCTTAACCAGTATACAAAATGTCTTTGGATAAAAAATGTCAGGTATTAAGCAATTACATTTCAGTAGAATAAGCACACTCCGTTTTGTTGCTTACTGTATATTCTGTTACATCACAGCGTATACGAAGTAGAAAGACATGGCAGCGAAGGACTGTGCACGGTATCTTTGCATTTTAAATACGTTTTTATTAGTTTCACATGTGGTTTTGTTTGTTTGTATGTATGTATGTATGTATGTATGTAACTCTAAATAAAAGATAAAATTCACGTTTTTTACAAATATAAAAGTAAAAAAAAAAACGATTATCTACTTATATTAAAAACTGAGTATCTTTCTAACTATCTCTCTTTCTAACTATCTTTCTATGTCACGCTTCTTTCTCCTGAACGCCACTGAACTGAAAGTCGAACCAGGTACCGATAGATAGGTAATTTTTCAGGCTTCATTAGTTTCAATCTATATAATTATACGATTTTAATTAGCGAAGATATCAATTAATAAGTAGTCAAGTTTAAAGCGATTAAGAATAATAAATGATTAAATATGAAATCCATTCTTGCAAACCGTCGTTGCTATGAAACAGTGATAACAATGATAATGAGAATTTTGAATGAAGGCTTAACTAAATCAAACACGAAACTCATAAGCGGGCCACTTACGTAGAATTTTTATCGCTAGCTAATGGTAATATTTTGAAACATTCATTTGTTGAAGAGCCATCTACTTATATTAAAAACTGAGTATCTATGTCTGCTTTTTTCCTTTGAGCGAGCTGAACTTACTGAAACTTTCCTCACCATCTTGAAGGCGTGAAGCATCTCAATAATTCGAATGATTTTTTTTTATATAGGAAAAAAGTAAAGGCGTGAAGCGCCTGTAAGCGAGCCGCCTTGGCGGGGAGTAGTTTCTTTAAATTTTTTTTTCTCACTACTTTCAGGGCACGAAGTGCCCGTGCAACGCCGGGCCACGTGCGTGGTATGTCTTGAAATCGAATGAACATTAAATTATATCAAATAATATAACTTCAGAATGAGGTAAAAGTTAGAGAGGGGAGACGTTATGCATCAACATGCCGCAGGAAGCTAATCTAGCTGCCCTGGCAGCTAGTTAATATTAAAGGCTGAGCTATATTACACGTTGATGTATTATAAGTGCTTCAATTTGTATGTAAATCTGAATAAAAGATAAAATTCACGTTCTTTCCAAATGTGCAAGTAATATATTTAATACTATTGTTAATACTGCAGGCTAAACTATATTTCTTGTTGATGTACTATGTGCATGTAAACTTAGCAGATATTCAACAGTTTTGAAGATGAGAGGGAGATCAGTTAGATTATCATGAAATATAATTTAACCTTTATTTGAACCCCTTTGATGACTCTAAAAACGTATTTTTTAGTTTTTTAAAATTATATTTAATATATATAATGTAATAATCCGAAAACGTGGCACTTTGGAAATACTCCCCGAACCGATAAAATACTTTGCAGCAAAGTATTGAAAAACAGCTTTGATGACAATGGCTAAAAGACGCATCCTTTTGTCTGAAGCTTTGCATCATTTTCCCCACTACGAGCATTCAATGAGGCATCGTCTGCGTCCGCGTTCCTTATTCTTCGACCAAATTTTTTTCTTTGATTTTCTGCTTTTCTTTCTTTTTTCTCGGACGGTTGTGAAATCAAGCAAATTAAAAGATAAACCCCTTGATTCCACGCCAAAAGAGTACGACAATGAGCTGCGAGAAGAAGGATGTGTGTCTTTTATGTAGTGATAAAGAGTTCGAACGCTTTTTTAGATTTTGACAATGTTCTTCACGTATGGCATGTAATTTAACATACACGGTTGAGCTATTTATGCTATAAGTACCGTCAGACAGTTAGTTTTTTTAAATAGCCTATAATCTTTCTTTTTAGTTCCCTTCAGTTGTTTTTAATAGATCAAAAATGATGAAAAAATAAATAAATAAATAAAACTGCATATTGTACAGGATGTCCTATAATTTCGTATTTAAACTTGGAGTGGAGGTAGGGAACACGATAGCAAGCAAGAATCCTGATAGAATGCACAGTCGCAAATACAATGAAGAAGTGCTGCACGCACACTAAGCCAGACACTGAAAGATTCCAAACATGTAACAAATAATGATAAATTATTACACAAATAAGATTTTACACTACATTTTAGATTTTAAGAGCTTGAGCCCGCCACTGTGTCTAGTGTTTAGAAAAGTCTGACTCGAATCAAAAAATAATTAGGTGTCTCGCACGAGTCCTAAAATTTACAATTTTCTTCGAAAAATTCAGTTTTTTCTGTATTTTTTTTTTAAACACGGCATTTTTTTTTAAATTTTAAAGTTGATAGATGAAAATAGTAAATTGAATGTTGTCTTAAAAAAACGTCTTATACAATATTTTGGTGCCCCACATTGTACTCAAAAATAAGATTTTTTTTTCAATTAAAAAGAAAATTTTCATTTCGAACAAACTAATTACACTTCTCGGAGTTTTCTTCATCACACATCACTTTTTGAATCTAGCTATTTCTCCCACTTTTCTACTATTTCACACATATGTCTCTTAATGCTTAGTAAACTCTAATAAACTTAGCTCTTTTCGCTCAGAAAAGAGACATGTTGCCCTGTAACGAAAATTCCAAAATGCTCCCTAAAAATAGTTTGTTGCTATTATGCTTGATTTCTGACAGTAACACATTCGGCAGTCACCATAGAAATTTTCTGTTATAAGTAACCTTCTAGCAATTTACCTGCAATATTTTTGAAGAAATATTTTTTTAAGTAAATTATTAAGACAACAATTGCTCTTTCTTATTTTCATAAGCATACGCTTGCTTGTGATTATTAACTCATAAGTATAAAGTATTATTTTTTTTATAAGAAATTGCGTATCAAAGCTCAAAAGAAAAACTGAAAATCGTTTCATATGAATGCTACGAGAAAATTATTGCAATAAAAGTATTTCTTGCTTTATTCTAGTTACATCAAGTACTAAAAGCGCAGTGGATTACAAGAATCGAATATTTGAGCGAAAAAAAAGTGTTTCTCCCTACTGATGTACGTGTCGACACGTAATTATAAACATTAATCATGTTAGCGCTATCATAAAAAAATTCAGACGTTTCAAAATTCTTTAATCAATCTTCATTGGATTTGCGTTTTATTATTTATCCCGATAAGCCACTGAAGTATTTCATACCGTTTTCCCCCTCAAGCTGCCAAAAAATGATTTACAAACTCATAGATATTTGACAACTTAATCAAGTTTAAAGGGGAAAAGAGAATTTTTTAATACGTTCAATAAACCGTAAAGAAAAAAAAACGGAAAAATAAAGAAAAGAACCTGAATAAACCTGGAAACTATTTCTGTATCCTTATAGGAGGGTTAAGCTTAAGATGCGCTGCTTAAAACTTTCCGAATCATTTCCCATGATGCGAAACTTTTCTCCATCCTCATTTGAATGAAAAATGATTTCTACACAAGGCTGCGTCATTTCAAACTCATTATCTTATTTCATGCTTCTTGAGCTAAGTGATGATGTTTTTAAACTTCTCCAGTTTTAGTCTTTTTTTTTTCATATTACTGATACGTTTTTCAGTTGAATGTTTTCAGATGGATTTCTGGAAAACGAAAATTTAATTCAAATTCAATGCTGTCCGATTTCATCATAAGGATTTTCGAAAAATAAGTTTAGCACGTTGAAAGATTAGGGGACAAGGAGGTTACTCCCTTTTTTCTTCGTTTTTTTAACCATAAATTTTAACAAGCATTTATTTTGATCAGTGATGTAATTACCAGCATTATCAACAACTTTTTTATTTTTCATCAAGCAATTTTCAATTCCAAGTCGCTAAAAGTCAATTCCCTTTAGATTAAAATAAGTGGAGATCGCATTTCGGATATCAGTTACATTTTTCAAGTTTTTGTCGCAAATGGAACGGAATAAAGGGAATTAGATAAAGTAGTGTGAAACGAGTTCAGTCTAGCAATTGTCAACAGAAAAGCACAGTTGTGAAACATATAATACAAGACTCAAATGCTAAAACTGAACCCTGCAAAAAATTGTGAATTGCTGTGAGTTGCTTCACCCACCATACAAATCTGACATTGCACCATCTGATTTCCTTTTGCTCCATTAGTAATGGATATTTTTTTCAGGTACTTGTCTGCAAGAATTAGAGAAATTAAAAATTTTGCTAAAAGCCAATTTTGCCTTATTTCTCCTTCAATTGTTTGGAATGAATTTTAACCTCTTTGAATAAATAAATTTTAAAATATAATAAAACCACCGAGAATGTAGTATAAGGATTTTTAAACTGTATTTAAATACCTTGAGAATCATAATAATTGCCTTTACGCAATCGTTATAAAAATATTTCAAACGTAAATTATTCGCAATATGATGAATATAAAATGTCCGAAAATATAAGCAAAAATGTATGCAAAAAAAAAAAAAAAAACAGTAGAAAGTTACAACTACACTTTTAAGCATTTGATGACCAAATTACTTCTCATGAATTCCATCCTTAAGTTTCTATTTTAAAGTAAATATTAAAGCTAATTGATACCTTAACAGCGCTTCATTATTAAAGATGATTGAAAAATAATTTGATTGATCGCTAGATAAAGTGAAGAATAAATTACAAGTTGAAAAAGAAAAATAATTGTGATACACTTACACTTTACACGTTGTCTTGAAAGCATTAACGATTTTTGCACAAATAAATAAATTAAGTAAATGAACAAATGAAAAATAAAATCTGTAAAAAATCATTAGAATGGAAAGCACATATGCAAGCATTGCAATGGGACAATGAAAAGTTGAAGATTTAAAGACATAGAGCAATATCTATATCAGCAAATATCATATATTGTTACGACTGCACTGTTTATTCCGAAATGAAGCAATGCTATTTTCGTTTCTGCAATCTAACAAAAGCCAAGAAAACATGGTAAAACAAATAGTTTGGGCTATTTTGCTGCCTATTGCAACAAAGTTTTCGACGTCTGCTTTAATTACAGACAATTTGAAAGCGTTTTTAGTCTTGCCATTTGATTTTACGACTTCGACATTCGCAAGCATCGAAAAATATAGTTGTCTATAGATTACTCATAGGTTTCGCTTGTCTGAAAAAATAAATCTATTCTTTTTCTTGCGTAAACGCTTTCCTGGGAAGGCGGAACAATTTCTTGCTTGCAAACATTTTGCCCCGTATTTACTTTACATGATTTTCAAGATATTGTCGCAGAGATGACAAAGAGAATTTTTCTGTTTTTTATGCTCCAATATTTTATGTACGAATATGATGATTTGATAAAACTACTATGCTTTTCTTGACTGTACATTGAGTGTAAAATCACGATTTGTATAACCTAAATTAATTTGGTATCTCAGAAGTTTTCAAAGTTAAAATATCACTCGTTTTTTCCCGAAAACTGCGCATTATTAACCTAATTTTAAATAATGTACGATTTTATTAAAATTTTATATTAATTAAAGTAATGACTGGTTAAGGAAGAAATTAAACTGTTTCAGATATTATAGTTAATTGATGCCAAATTTGGAATTAATAAATCATCTGATATAGGAAAATATTGTAAATTTCTTTGAGTGCTCAAAATTTCAACTTATAGTTCCGTTTCTCAGAATATAAACGAACCATGAAGTAGCTGGAAATAAAATAAAAGGAAATAATACTTTTTCGACACAAAAACGTTACCAACACTTCCACTTTCATTTTTACTTATTCAACAAGTTTTATTTCCTCGGCCACGGATGCATCCTCTTTTTACCTTGCCAGGTCAACATCCGCTCCGATAAAAAGGCCTTCTTTCTATAGGCGAACTTTCCTTTTATTATTCTTCCTTAGAAGGCAAGAGAAAGAAAGAAAGAGTGACCTGGGAAAATGGCCGCTCTTTTGAAGTTAGTGCAGAACGTGGGAGGAACAAGAGCAAAGATTTGCTTCCTCCGTCGGTACTCTCGATTCCGGGTTTAATTAGAGTTCCCGGAACTTTTCCTGCAGTTGCATATGCAACAAAGAATGTCTAATTGTCGAAAGTTTTTACGTAAAAGGGTAAGAATGCTAAGGACAACAACGGTAAACAGTTTTCTTTACTGTAACGCTGACAGTGCTTTTTGAGGGACATTCCACTACTTTTCAGTCACTTTGCTTTTGCAGATTTCTAGTCCCTTTTCAATTTTGTTTATTAGAACACCATTTCAGTTCAGATCAGTTTCTTTTTGAAAAACTACAACTACCTTAATACAGTACAACATTCTTGTGAATAAGCTTTGTAAATTGTTTTACTTGTTATTATAATTATTTTTGCTACCTCTAATTTCACTTTCGACATTACCGGAACAAGGGCGACTGAAACAGGTTAATCGTTGATCGTAAATAATTATTAGTTCCTTATTTTTTATAGCTATACAATGCATTCTTCAGCTTTAAGTCAGTAGATGTAGCAATAACATATAAAATTATGTGTGAGGCAGCTAAAAAATAGAGAAATTGGAATTAAAGTTGCCTTTAATGAGTGTTAAATCGAGTAAAATTTCTGCATACATGAAGAAAAAGTACAGTTTATGACAATTCAAAGTATGCTTCTTCATTTAGAACTTAATTCGGTGTCAAGAAACGAACTAAATTTACCTTCATAAAATCAAACTGATAAACTTGAGCTCCAAATTCCTCGGATTTCATTTTATGCCGTTGGAGTTTTCAAGTTGTAAATAATCACAATTGCACGAAAGAAACTCTCTCTCTCAAAGGTCCCTCAGCTTTGAGAACAAAATACAGCTCCAGTTGCAGATAAAAACCATGAAAAAATGCCATCAACCTCCGAGACTTTATTGCTATCGCGAAACCTTAACTTGAACCCAAAAACTGCGAGTCTTTTTTTTTCTTCACCCTGTTCTTTTTTTCCCTTCTACCCTTTCTATCTCTTCTAGCTGATGCATCCGACGTTCTTTTTTCTTAAAGCGAATAGCAGAAAGAACATTCGATAGTACATTTCCGCTTTCTGGGACAAAAGTTTTTTTATTCTTTGACTCACTGCTTGAAGGAACGATGCCGAAGAAAAAAAAGGAGATCAATTTCTGATGAAGACTAGTGGTTGAAGTTGATTTAACCATATTGAAAAATACTGGAATTTAGTTGAAAACATGATTGCAAACAGGTCAGTAATTGTAACTTCTGTCTTAGTTGACTTCCGATGAAGAAGGACTATTGAAGTTGCTTGGACATCATAGAAAAATACAGGAGATTAGCTGAAAACATGCGTCAGGCATAGCAAATTATATCTTGATGAAGAATAGCAATAAAAATAGATTTAACATCATTAAAAAATACTGTTAACTGTAAAAAAAAGATGTTGCTGTTACATTATAATACAGATAATTTATAGCAACAAACCACAAAATTTGCTAATTTTACAGTAATAAACTGTAAGATTGCTTCTTTTACGCTACTAAACTGTTAAATTGCTACTTTACAGTAATAAATTTTGAAGTTGCTAATTTTACAGTTTATTACCGTGCAATTTACAGTCTTAAACTGGAACCTCTGCTGCCAGTATACAACTGTAAAAACAACAGTTTATGTTTTGCTGTGTAGTTTTATTGGACAACTAGCTTAATACCCGGCGTTGCCCGGGTGCTTATTAATACAACATAGCATTCAGGGAAAATAAGTTTGAAAGAGTTCTATTCATATGGGTATAAAATAATTTGCATCAATCAGTCTCTTAGGTACAAACTTTGAAAAAAACTAAAATATTACAGAAAGTTAAACGTTTACAGAAAAATAGTCTTATCAAAAGGTGAAAATTAAAGAGAAATGTTGTCTGTGCTTTGCCGCGTCCACTGGCATGAAATATATGCACATGGAAGTGAAAAAATTGCATCAAATTCACCCGCCAAATTCAAAATATTAACTTTTCTCTATTAACTGTTCCCACCTACAAAGTAAAAATTATTATAACTCAATCTAATAAATCTGTCTGAAATAAATCTGTTTCTCGTTCTGAAGGCTTATCTCCATTACAGACGCAACTGTTGTCGCATTGCAAATTTGAAATTCAAATCCGTGGTTCTTTTTATAAAGTCCACATGAATTATGATTGTTTTTTACTTATTTCAATGCTAAAAGGAAATAGGTGAGCCTTAAATTGAAAATTCATTACTTTAATCGTAATCATTGTTGGAAAATACTAATATTTAAAAATCTTAAATTACATCAATTTGAATACTAAAAGGCCTATCTCGATTACAATATAAATAGGCTAGATTCCTATAAAAGGGTCATTTTTTGACAAAAAATTTAAATTTGAGCTTTTTAGATTTTTTAAAATTTCAAGACCCCGCCTATGAGAATTCTAGGGCATCAAGGAACCTCTGTGTCAAGTTTGATGAAAATCTGACGCAAACTGTGGATTTGTATAGAGAACAAGTATATATATATATACATACACTCATTTTTATAGATATAGATGGGTCAGAAAAATAGTAATTTCTGTGCCAGAAAACTTTTGGTGACGAATGGCGGATGAGGTTGGATTAACATCATCGAAGATTATTACAGTTTAGTCGAAAACATGAGTATAAACAGGTCAGGAATTGTAATTTCTGTCTTAGTTAACTTCCGATGAAGTAGGGCTGTTCTAACTTTTTTGAAGGATATAGAGGATTCGTTGAAAACATGAGTCAGGAATAGTCATTTCTTCTTTACTCAACTTCCCATGGATAATAACGATTGTAATTGATATAACGTTACTGAAAAATACTGGGGCTTTATTGAAAATGTAAGTCAGGAGTAGTTGTTTCTGCCTTATATAATTTTTGATGAAGAATGACAGTTAACTTTGATTTTGGATCATCAAATCCTGGATTTTAGTTGATAATATGAGCCAGGAATAGCAAATTATTTCTCAGGTAACTTCTAATGAAGAATGGTGGTGGAAATGGATGTAATATCATTGGGAAGTACGAGAGTTTAGTTGGAAAACATGGATCAGAAAAACCGAAATTTCTTCCATGCTTAACTTCTGCACTGCAAAAAAAGAGCTGTTGTTTTTACAGTATAATACTGGCAACAGAGGTGCCATTCAAAACTAAAATCACAGTAATAAACTGTAAAACTAGCTATCTTACTGTTTATTACTGTAAAACTAGCAATATTATAGTTTACTAGCTGACCCGGCCACGCGTTGCTGTGGCTAAGGTATGGGTTAAACTATAATGTTTCAATAGAAACGAAAAACTTTATCACCGTAATAGAGATCAACTTTATATAAATATGCATTTGAGGTCAAAATATGAAAACAATCGAACCAAAATTTCCTAAGTATGCTAGAAACAAAAAATCAACAAAAAATGTAGCATTTTAGTACTTAGAAATATTATATTCAAGCTTGTAACAATTGAGTTAATTAAAAATTTGCTAATTGCTATTGTAACATTTTATTTTTTAATGTGACATTTTATTTTTTAATAATGTAGGTAAGGTAGTTAATTAATCAATATCATTTGTTATTTTTTGAATTATAAGCATTTTTAATTTCAGTTTAACTCAATACTAATCGGTGCACAATATTCTTTGTTAATATGTCTCTTGTAAACAAAAATAGATAGGACGGTTTTCCCACACGGGAGCAAGCGACCTATAGTTGCCCATGGGAAAAACATGGATTTTCTAAATCTAAACCGCAAATTGACATTATTTGTCCTTGGGACTTACTAATGGACATGGCGAAAGCTAAACGAATGGGAAACTGTAGCCTTTTGAAGGGTATTGAAGATTCTGACGGTGTCATTGGGATACGTGGCAACAGAACTACTTCATTTTTAAACTTGCTAGTCAAAATGATTGCCTCAATAATGTTAACGGAGATTTTTTTGATAACTAAACGCGTACCATTGCATAATCTCGGTGGATTTAAATTACATGGAAGAACTATGGGTAAACCAATTTTTAACCGCAGATTATGTGGTGGCATTCTGGGTATGCTTAAAGAATTTTAATCAAGAATACAGAAAAGCTGGTAGCTAAATAGATAATTGCAATAAAAAATATATTGCGGTCCTAAATTGAGATAAAAACTATCCTATCATTTAAGTTGGACCAAACTGAAACTGCGTGTAAACTTTGGTTCAAATCGGTTCAGTAGATGAGGAGTCCATTGGCCACAAACACAGGGACACGTAATTTTTATATATTAAAATTACTGAAAAATCAGCAATATTGCAGATTATTACTGTAAATTAGCAATTTTTCAGTTTATTACTATAAACTAGCAATTTCACAGTCTACTACTGTAAAATTAGCAATTTTACAGTCTACTACTGTAAAATTAGCAATTTTACAGTTTATCACTGTAAAATTAGCAATTTTACAGTTTGTCACTGTAAAATTAGCAATTTTACAGTTTATTACAGGAAAATTAGCAATATTGCAGACTATTACTGTAAACTAGCAATTTTACAATCTACTACTGTAAAATTAGCAATTTTACTGTCTACTACTGTAAAATTAGCAATTTTACAGTTTATTACTGTAAAATTAGCTCTATTATACTGTAAAAACAACCTTTTCTTTCTACTGTGTGATGACGAATGGCAGTTAAAGAGAGAGAGAGAGGGAGTGAGTCTCTGTCATAGACTTAAAAATACAACTATCACAGTCGCTTATCAGGTTTGATTTTGTTTTCCATCATGCCTAGATTTTACGCTATGAGAAAGCTAGCCGTGCATTTTAAATACAACTCATTTTCATAATCATAAAAAATGAAATTACTTATGAATTTTCAACGCACACCTCCTTTCCCGCTAATCCACCTCCCTCCCCCCATCGCGAAAATGAGAGCCACTTTGTCTCGCCCTTTCATTCATTTCCGCAGTCATATTTCATTAAAGTAGACGCAGAACTTTCCACAAAATATCTCTGCTGTCATGAAACCACAATGCCTGTTTTCAGCAGACATTCATTTTCCCTAATGAATCACCGCTCCGCAGTGTGTCGCTTCGAACGCTTTGTGGACCTGAACAAGGACTTAATGTCGTACAACATAACCACCAGTTTTCAAAACGCGCATGATTTAGAGCGATTAATGGCGCTAAACTATGTCGCACGAGTCGTGTACAGGGCTTAGGCTCTGAATGGAACACACATGTTATGTTGTTGTGATAGCCATCTTTCGTTTTTCATTTGAAAAGGAAAATATTTCATACAAGGAAAGTACTTTCACTGCGACTCTGAGTAATTTTAAATTCTTCTTGAGCTCATTTGGCGCAATATCGTGTAGAGGAATGTCGGGCAGATAAAATGAACAAATTGAAATTTTTCAAAACATTCCGCTGGTTTAGTATCTCTGATAGGCTTTTTGTCTCTGATAGGCTTTTTGTGCTTATTATATGCTACTATTCTCCATGTAATCAAAATTCTGGAACTTAAGTTACGAGTTTTATTCTTTACTACCTTATTACCCGGCGTTGCCCGGTATTGCATTATGTTTAACTTATTTCATGTTAAAAGGAAATAAGTGACCCTTAAATTGATAATTCTTTGTTAATCGTAATATTTGTTGGAAAGTACTCATATTTAAATGTGTTACATTTTATCATTTTGTATGCTTAACGGCTTATCGCTATTACTCTGTCTATTCAAAATTGAAATCCAATGGCCATTTTGAGACAAAAAAATTTAATTTTGAGCTTTTGGATTCTTTTTTAAATTTCAAAACCCACCAATGTGAATTCTAGTTTATCAAGGAATCTCTGTGCCAAGTTTGATGTAAATCCGACGAAAACTGTGGATTTGTATATAAGGAACAAACATACATACAAACATGCATCCATTTATATATATATATATAGATTCTGCATTAACCCTACACTGCATGGTGTTGCCAATTGGCAACATGGACAATTTGTCCTCCTTATGAATAGCAGAATGTAGTCATAAGGCAATTCAATGCATAAAAAGCAAGTATTGGGTATATTTAAAGCAATTATCACCATTTATCCTCCATACATGGCAGCACTGGTCTGTTACATGCTCTTAAATGAATCCATATGGATACCTTTTAAAATCACTCAAACTACCAAGTTCTGAAATTATTTTTTACAATGGAATATTTTTCTTTGTCTTTTAAAAAAATAACATGAATAAAATAAACATTTATCTTTCGTTTAAGATGCGTTTTACATCAAAATAATTATTTGGAAAAAATCTAGGACATAATACACGTCTGTAGCCATTTGGCAACATTATGCAGTAAGCATCCAGAGAACACTTCGATTCATCTCTGTAGTTCATGAAGTATGTGCTTTGTTTATGTTTCGCGCTAGCTTCTTTCTCTTTTTGGAAGGTATAATATAATCATGCGGACCCAAAAGTGGTACTTTCAGCTGTTCTACCGTTTATAAGACCTCGCAATTATCAATGCTTAGTTGATGTTCAACAGAGTGAACAAACAAAAAATCAATAGGGAAAAGCCTTCAAAACGTGTTCATTTTAGATTTCAGTTAGCACAAACGTTGTGCTTACACGGACAAGTAAAGTCATTAATAATTTTAAAATATAGTTTTGAAAAAAAACTAAAAAATACGCTTTTACATTGGAATGCGCTGTGATCATCACGGGTTTCCCTCTGATTTTCAAAACTACTGAATATCCGCACTTAAGTTTACATGCACTTATAATACATCAATATGCAATACAGTTTAGCCTTTAGTATTAAAAATAATATTAAATATATTACTTTTATATTTGCAAAGAACGTAAATTTTATCTTTTATTCAGAGTTACATACATACATACATACAAACAAACCCACATGTGAAATTAATAAAAGCGTATTAAAAAGAGACCATTAGCTACAGAGGAACTAGTTACAAACCAAAAAAAAAAAGAGAAAAGAAAGAAAGCTTGCGCGAGAGAGCCTCCAAAAGACATCAGATTTGACAGAATTGATCATCGGAAAGTACAAGTACATATAAAAAATAATGTAAAATGTCAAAATGTAAAGGATTACAAGAGTACAGTGCACCAAATGTTCAATTCCTCTATTTTTTTTACAAAAAGAACTAATTTCAAGACTGTCATTTAAAATCATTTTTATCTGTTGAATGCATGGTGTAGCCATTTGGCAACAAAACTATTTTTAATTAGAAAGGGGTGAAAATTTAGAGCTAAATTTTTTTTAATATTTTTCCATGTTTTCTTATTACATTGACAAACACATATATTTTTTTCTACGAAAAATAAAAAATCATGCAGTGTAGGGTTAAGAACTAATTATCATCACAAAAAAGTATCATCAGATTTGTTTCTTAACCGATTTGTATAAAATTCCCATTCCGTCAGCTTATACCCAGTGAAGCTCCGGTAACGTGACATGCGGTTAACTCGATTACCCCGCTAAGACATGTATTTTTCCAATAATTTGCCCAGTGCTAACTTCAGTGGGAGGAATCCTTTCAAAGCGATACATATCTTGGAGCGTCGAGTTAACAAGGCTTCACTATATCCTTTCTTTCATAGATTGACTATCGAGTGGTTATTTTTCCTTTTTTTATGTTTAAAGTATTATTATAATGGTGTGTGTGTTTCTTGTTTTGTTTTTTTCAATTAAAAGCACTACTTTTAGTCATTAATATTCATAGAATAAGAAAAAAAAACATGGGGAAGTTTATTTGTTTATTAATACGTATTTGAAAATGTCCATTTTCTAAAACAAAGCGAAGTCTCGTTATGCGTCACAAGTAAAGACAGACCGACGCATCAGCCATTTTGGATCTTTGGTTACCTCAACGCTGCAACAATAAGAAATGCGATCCCAAAATGGCGGCTTGTCTATAAAGTGGCCTTGCTTGAGCCTTTTATCCCCTTGTGACGTCAGCAACGAAAATGAAAGAGCGGCGTCTTTTTAAGATTTTTTTTAAGGCAACACTGTAATAAATGAATGTTTTTTTTTCTAGTTTTATACAACTAATTTTATAGTTTAATAAACTAAAAAATGCGAATTTTTCGGTAATAAACGATAAAATCTGTACTTTTACAATACTAAACTGTAAAATTGGTAATTTTACAGCTAATCACCGTGCATTTTATAAACAGTTTTAAACACGTGGAACCGTCCTGCTGCCAGTTATTACACAAGTTATTTTTACGAGTGGTAAACACTGCTAAATTTTATGGCAATAAACATGTAAAATTTCTAACTTGAATACCGTACGAGAACTGTAAATATTGCTAGTTTTACAGTTGATTACTGTGAATTTAACGGTTTTAGAAATTGGCGCACCTACGGCTGGCCGAGTACTATACTGGTAAAAAGGAAAAGTTCATTTTTTGCAGTGAGAGAAAATCAGCTATAATTAAGAAAAAAAATTGCCCTCCACCTTTTACAACCGAGCTGCTTTCAAAAACAAAAAAAAAAAAAAAAAAGATTGAAAAATCTATGAAACACGCCCATTATGATTAACAATTTTCTTTCACATAAAAATATAGTACTTCAATCACCCAGTCCTTTGTATAAGGAAAATGCGTTGACTGCTTTACAAAAGGAAAATGCTAATCATACAAACACCATAAAGTGTTCAATTCTTTCCCAAACGTTTCTACAAAACATGAGCTACTGTTTAAAGGATAAACATAATCACTTAACCACACATAGTCGTGTCCAGCTTTTCACTATGAATCGGCTTTTAACAGATATTTTGCGGTAAATACTCCTTTTGATTTATTTTCCAAAATTTCTTTCAAGAGTGGCATTAATGGGATGATATAATATTTTAGATATAACAGGAATATAATTTCGAAATGCAAAGTGGAGGAAACACGTCATTTTTAAAGTACGAAGCAGAATAAACCGCAATGGAAGAATTTGATCTATAAGAGGAATTAGCTAAATTTAGAAACTCTAAGCAGCCGGAAAAGGTTGTGACGTAGAATCATCAGATCGCGGAAAACAAATAATTTTTTAAATGATTTTGCAAATTTTTGACCTTATTTGCCATCTGTTAATATATTTTATAAAGGAAAAGGCGTTATTAAAAAAGTTTACAGTAGATTGGTTTCGGAAGAAAATGGTAAACTTTTTCAAAGCGCTTACATTTATTTTTCTCTAAAAAGGAATCCTGGAAGCTGTTTGACTTCCTTTGTTTATCGAGTTGTCTATTGTAAAAAGTGCAAAATTATTTTTAATATATTTTATACTGTCTTTCAGTAAATAACAGTGTGAACATCGGTAATTCGACACACCAAGGGATAAGCGAAAATAATGTCGAGTGAATCATGGTGACAACTTACCTGCGGTTCACATTACATTTCAAACTATATGTAGTGATTTTCTGCATTGCTTAGTTACTAGTTTTTACTGATCATATATATGAAAAAATAATTTCAGCACAGGATTCTTCCCCCTTCTTTCTTGCTTCTTTTTTCTGTGGAGCAAATAATTCAGTTCACAATAATTTGCCAAACGAAAAAAGTTCCAGAGCAAATTAAAAAAAAACATTTTTATTTTTTGACCCAAACACTACTGCGCCTCAGTTTCGCACATCAAAAAAAAACCTCGTCATAGTTTGTTGAATAGAAAAAAAATCCGTGCCGCGAATTCTTCAAAAATTGCTGTGAGAAAGACAATGAAATCGATTTCGGACTTGTTCCCATCCTCACATAAAAATACATTAAGTTACAACGGCAAAAATCTCAGTCCAGAAAATTCCAACCATTTTCCTCCGTAGGACGCTGCCTGCTGGGAAAAATATTTCCTGGTGCTCCATATCTGGAACACGAATTTTTACGGTCCCGGAAACAAGAGATAGCGCTGCGACAGTAACTTGCGGTGCCATGGGTATAAAGATCGTTCCAAAGGGACATTTACAACACCAGTGATCAACGATCCGTTTGCCATTCCTTCGCAGGGTCCAATGACACAGAGATTTTCGCCGATCCATATCTTATTTTTTACCCTTGTACTTTTGGGATTCATGTTCGACATTGATGATGATAAGTTTGATCTATTATTCTGGTAAAGTTGAAATCGTTGGATCCGACGTATAAATTTTTGCTCCGTTTATGTAAGCTGTATGTTAGACATCCTCTAAAGAACATTAATTACACTGTAAAAAATGAGCTGTTGTTTTTACAGTATAATACTGGCAGCAGAGGTTCCAGTTTAAAACTGTAAAAAGCACAGTACTAAATTGTAAAACTAGCTACTTTACAGTTTCTTACTGTAAAGTTAGGAATTTTGCAGTTTATGTCCGTAAAATTTAGCTGTATTATACTGTAAAAACAACAGTGTAATACTTCCAGATGTTCCAGTTTGAAACTGTAAAATGCACGATAATAAACTGAAATGAGCAATTTTGCAGCTTATTACTGTAAAATCAGCAATTCTACAGTTTAGTACCGTAAAACTAGCAATTTTTTCAGTTTATTACTATGAAATTAGCTGTATTATACTGTAAAAGCAACATTCATTTTTTACAGTGTACACTGTACAGAGGGAATTTAATTAATTTTTTTTTGCAATTGTTTCTGGTCCTCAATTAGAAATATCACGGCTACGAAACGCTTTGAGAAAGAACCAAATCATCCATTAGTCCTTGCTGGATGTGAAAGTCACCATTTTTGGACTTACGTCGTCCCAGTTCTTTAGTACAGACACGATACACACAGGGTTCAAAAAAATTGGTAAATAAGAAACACCTTGACGACTAGTTCGTTTAGAACAAGAAGCCATTATTACTTTCATTGTGATTTAAAAAGACAATCAGCTTCGACATAAATGAGGACTGTGTACTATGTGTTCTGTATCCGGAAAAACACACAGGAGAGATAGAAGAGCATTTACAGCACGGATAAAGAAGTTACATCCAGGGCGAAGGCGAGAATCGAACCCGCCGTTTGGGATTACAAGAATGCCGCGCTAACACACTACACCACCGAAGTCCCAACAAAAAGCCATGTTGCGCTGAATTTTCTTATAAATTTTAAACAATAATTGTCTGACGCCTAAAAAGTTCTCCTAGATTCACCCATTGCCCCGGTGTCCAGATATGTACAAGTACATATTAAAATCCATAAAAACTGATTTTATATGAGTAAGATGAAAAACAAAGTAAATGTAGAACAAATAATCAAAATCTTTTCCTGAGAATTTGTACTTCATTTATGTTGTTTTTCATTTCACTCATACTCTGTAGCACAACTGAATATTTGTTACTTAAATGTCTTAGGCAGGGATTCAAGTGAAACACCATTGCAATCGTTTCGAATTGCAATCGCTACTGGAAGTGAATTACATTATCATCAACTTAACTTGGCACTGACGTCACTACGGGTGGAGCCAATGAGAGCTCACAAGCAGTCAGTGATCTCCTCTTATTCGCCAAGTAGGCTGTGACGTTTTATCTAGCTCGTTTTTCATAGGCAAACGTTACGCTGACGTCACGATGTTTTTATCAAGAAACGTTCTAATGTAATTCATTTCCAGTAGCGATTGTAATTTGCGATCGCCTATTTCACTTGAATTCCTGCCTTATATGAAAAGGAAATTCTTTTTTCAAAGCCACACAGTATTTACCAATTTACAACTAACTTTTTTTGAACTTTCAAACATAACACTATTACAAGATAAATAAATTCATATCATTATACATTTATTATTTAAAAAATAGATCTTGTATTTTTAATATTTTTACGTAGAACATGATATTAACCATATTATCAAAGAAGGTTTGCATGGTTTATTTACGATCTTGTTCGAATAAGACGACCGGTTAAACCTTGTCCGCTTGAAACTTACTAGAAGCGTTCTAAACTGCCATTGGCTAACCGGGTGTTC
>JAXGGA010008450.1:0-56881 GCA_038373865.1 Uloborus plumipes
TATCCTTGCTGAGATCCTTCGAACAAAGAAAAAGTTTATTTAAATCGGACTGTTCACTCAAAAGTTATTAGGGGTGACAGCTTGCTTGAGCGGTTCAATGTTGAACGAAAAATTGTTCAAATCTGAAATGTAAATAGGGGAATGAAGTATCCTTGATAAGATCTTTCGAACAAAAAAAAGTTTGTTCAAATCAGACTGTTGACTCAAAACTGTTGAAGTATCCTTGAAAAGTCCGACAAAAAAAAGTTTGTTCAAATCGGACTGTTCATTAAAAAGTTAGTATCGCAGGACCAATTGTTTGAACGGCTCAAAGTTGAACCAAAAATTGTTCAAATCAAAAAATCAAATATAGGAATGAGCTGTACTCGCCGAGATCTTTCCAACAAAAAAAAGTTTGTTCAAATCGGAATGTTAATTCAAAAGTTATTAGCAGTGCTCGAAATTAGCGGTCGTTAGTCGTATTTTGCAACTTTAAATTTCGTTTTGACGACCGCGATTTTGAAACTAGTTGTCACTTTGACGCCTAACTTGTGCTTCCCTGTCCTTTTCCAGTAGCTCAAGGTCAGTTTTCAGAACATCAACCTCACAATAGCAGAAAAGCGTCCTGCTATAATGGCAGAATCGGCCCTCAGCAGAATGACCAGTATCTCCTATTTCCTCCCCCCAAAGACATCACCAGCACATGCTGTGCCTTTTGTTCCTTTGCACCTGTTTCCCCTTAATCCTTTCTTCCCCACCCTCTCCTGGAAATCGCTGTTCTGCACTAGTTGATGGAGATTCACTCATCACTTCATGTCAACACAGAGCGGCAGGTGAGAGACAAAGGTTTGGCAAACACATACAAAACAAAAAAAATCTACAACTGTTTAAGCTTTTTTGGAAGTTTAAACTGCTAAATGAAAGCCTCATCTCTCGCATATTGATATACATAATGCCTTTGACGTGTTTTGCAGTTTGACTTTTTTTAACGCTCAAGCTGATTTTCTTACGCAATTTTTAATTAAATCGCCGTAATCGATGTTTCTGAGATTTTTTTTTTTTTACTGTTTGAGTGCAATAATTAATGACAATTCTACGAAAAACGCTGCAGATTAATTCGTTTTTGTCCGATTTCCCATGCACGTGGGAAAAAGGCTTAGCACATTGCAGGTGTGCAGCAATCTTTTTTCATCTGTTTCTCGGTTGTACCTCTTCTGATAATTTCTTAAATTTTATGTTGTGCAAAGCCTATTCAACTAAAATACAAGGATATTTTTTTTGCACCCCTTGTCTTTTAAGCCCCCCCCCCCCCCCGCTCCGTAAAAAAAGTAAAAAAAGTTGGAATTAAAATTGGTTCTTGTAGTTCAAAACTTCTGCTGTCATGTATAATATTCTTTAATCTTTTTTATGTTGAGCATTTATTTATCCACAGTTCTATATTTTTAGCTCAACAGTACTTGAAAATTTGTATCAGAATATGAAGAAAAATAAAAATATAAAAACATTTTATCAAAAATCTGTTTTTACCCCTTCCCTCCACCTCTGAATGCCATTCTGAGTGTTTCAAGTGAAAAAATATGTTAACATGTTTATTAGATTTGTAAAAAAAATAACAATTGATCCTCAAAGAATAATTCAACATCAAAGAAAAAAAACTACATAGTCATATAAAGCCCGAACCCAGTGTAGAAAATTTTTGAAAAAGAAGACTGCAGATAAAAGGCAAAATACAACCAAGTTTATTAGCAAAAAAAAATATAATTATTCTTTTTTTTTCCTTTTTGAGAGAGAAATAGAGGGATATTTGGGGGGGGGGGGTGTTTAGGGTATTCTTTTCATTTAATTCTATTACAGTAATAGTCACATTTGCATTTGAGATCTTTAAAATTCAAATTTTCAAGCTTATTATATAATTTATGTAAATCTTAACAAAATTTATGCACCTAATCAACGTAATTTGGACATTGCAACCAAGGAAATTATTTTGGCAACTAAGAAAAAAATATCAGGTGCCATTGGCACCTAACTCACTAATACTAATTTCGACCTCTGGTTATTAGGGGGGGACAGACAGACCGACAGACGCACAAATTCCCCATCTCAATACCCTACTTTCAAATTTTTAATTTTTCGATATTCATTTTACCTTTTTATTTTTTTAACTTGGCAATATTTTTTGGACTTGGCGATATTTTTTAGATGCATTAAGCTACTTTTAATACTTTTTTCGTCTTTCTTTTATTTTTAACGGGAAAGTAGGCTAAAAAAGAGAAGTGGAAATATAGTGGATCAATGCAAAGGAGAAATCAAGGTCCGTTTCATGACTTTCATTACTACAATTACATGCTACTTTTAAAATTACTAATAAAGGACTCTTCACACATGTTAGGATGGTTAGCTTTTGTTAATAATCTTGGAGAAACAAAACTGAAATGTTTTTACAACTAATAATTGGTATTAAAACAATAGAAATGTATTAGATTGATGTCTATAACTTGGTCAGCTAATAATATTTGCAGATTCCAGGCCGTTGCGCAATGGTTTGAGTATAGTTGATACAAACGTTTCGGTTGCATCTGCGGCTGGTGTCTTCAGTGGTGTTGACAAAGCTTCCGAAGAAGATTCCTCTCGACAACCGATACGGTTTTCGAAATGTTTGCAGTATTTATCAGAGAAGTGTCCTCTTCTTCCTTGTCTGCAATTGGCCGATGAGAGTGCGCCGACTTTAATCGGCCAATTCACTCTTACATTGGTCAGCTAAATTAAACATATAACTTGTCAATTTTGAGTATGGGATGAATGAGAAGAGGACATTTTCGAATATATGAAGTGTCCAATAGAAAATGTCTTTCTAGACTTGACCCCCCCCCCCCCCCTCCGATACTGTTAAAATCCAATTTTTTCTATACGTATGATTGTGAAATAAATAAAGATAAATCTCAGACAGCCAGGGTTGACAAAGGTGGACCTAGCCAAGAAAAACCCGCCTGGGTTTTTCTGGGCGGGTCCACCAACAAAAACCCACCCGGGTTTTTGTTAATTTCTAAGTTATCAACAAATATAGTCAATAATAATATCTCATCTAAATTATACATAAAAAATAAGTAAAAAATCAGGTTTATTTGAGATAATTTTTCTTAGAGTAATTATTTATTTTATAAAATAATTATTTCTTCAATTTTCAAGACATCGTCCAGAAAATTTTTCTAGCTATGATACTACTTTTTGTTGCAAAATACTTATTATTATTATTATTAATTTATTTTTTGATAGCAAATTTCAAATTTTAAAATAAATTGGAAATTAACCAATGATAACTACTTGTAAATGGAAAAAAATGCTCAATTAATGTTTGATGATAATTTTGATTCAACACAGAAGTCAAATTATAATAAAATAAAAATAAAAAATGAAAAATATACTTTAAGTAATTTAAATAGATTAACACATTGAAAAGAATCATAATGAATCATAACAGTTTACCAATCAAAATCACATACACTTTTGTTTTTGAAGGACAAATAAAGTGAATGAACAAAATTATGAATCACAAATGTTTTACTAAATCTGGTACAATATTGTTCGTTTTTACGCTCGTGAATTCGTGGTTCTCGAAATGGAGCAAGAAAAATAAAGTTTTGCTCAACATTCTTCTAACCCTATTGCATTTAGTATATGATGATTTTCTAGTGCTATATTATAGAGGTATCATACCACTGACTTGAAGCACTAAACCCTTTCTTTGATTTAAAAAAAAAACAAAGAAAATGCATCCCCATGCAATTCACTACTACTAAAATATTATGTGACAAGCATTTATTAATAAAGTTATAAATCTTGCAAGTTCTAATGTTAACCTAGTCTTTTCTTAAGATTATTTTTTTAAAAAAATGATTTAAAATTTATAAGTTTTGGTTTTGATAATAGGAGGGGGGGGAGACACTTCGAATATCTCAGACACACACCAATCATTGAGATATGACTTAATAAAAACATGCAAATGACATGACTAGATATTGAAGCAGGCTACTTAATGAGAAAAGATGATTATTTCCATTAATAAACAAGTGCAAATGGTTTTAATTTTTTAATGGTAAAAATTCAAGTTTTTGAAACTTTCACACCCTAAATATTCCTGTATTTGTAGGAAAGCCCATTTGCAACAGTTCTTCTATTTTGTAAAAGGCAAGTGATAAAAGTTTACAGCTGAAACCATTGTCCAAAGCTTCGTAAATATACACATTAAATATTACAATTAGGTTGATGATATTATTAATTGATAGTAAATAACATTAATTATTAATCCATTGACATTGATTAAATGCAATTCAGAACTTCAACTTAATAAATAAATTTTTACATGAATGAATGCATACATTATATATCAATCCTTGCATAAGAATTAAAATTTAAACATACAAAAACCCAGAAAAACCCGTAAAAGCCCAGAAAAACCCGGGTTTTTGCCAACCCTGCAGACAGCGCTGTAGATGAAATAAAACCTTTAGGGAAACTCATTTTAAGGCTTGGGGGTCGGGTACTCACCAAAAGAAATAGTAGTTTGAAACCAATTTACAAAGTTACATTTACTATTTTATTAAAAAGATGGCTGTCGACTCTTCCGTATAACAGCACTACGCCAAATCGAAAATAAATCAGTTCCCAATTCAGTACAAGGTTTACAATTAATTGAACAGGGAAAAATTAAAATAATGAAACAGCCTGTGCTAAGCATTCACCACTCCACTAAGTGCTGTAAAATTGTAAATCTGGCAAAAATAAACTTGTGTTGGGTTAAAATATTGGCAAATGGAAAAATCTCTGAAATTTAAACTGGAAACAAATGTTTCTGAAATGCAAGGAAAATCGTTGAATTCAATCTTTGATAAATATTATCGTAATCTGGCAGAGTTTTGAAATTTGTCTAATTTACTGTATAACAGCTTGAAACCCCTAGTGCAGGCCCTGATAAAATACCAAACACTCTTTTAAGTATCTCAACTTGTGGTAATTATTTACTTGATTTTGTTGATACAATTATGTAAACACGGACGGTATATTCATGGAACTTTTTTTTTTCATTCGACTTCAAGCGTGTTAATAATAACTAGATTCTTTTAATACTATTAATACAAAACAAGAGTTCATTATTATTCTTTAATAAGCGATGAATGTCTAGTAATGATTAAAGACTAAAACTCTAAGAAGCGAATACACGTCAATACATGAGCGCAAACAAAAAGAAAACCTCCGAACCTGTCAAATACTTATGTGATTCTTTGGCTGAAAAACTTTTTACCGAACAATTTTTCAATCCAACGCACAAAGTGATAACGATTTCAAACAAGAAATATAGTTCCAAATAAAGAGCACAAGTACATATTGCTAAAATATACCCCAGAATATTACTGATTTTTGTCAAATATCCCTTCTACAGAAAATTTTGGAAAATTTATTTTTCCCACTCAATTTGTGATGCCAATATTTTTTAACAAATTATACGTCTTTGTGCATTGTAGTTGTAGTTTTGACAAATTCAAGTAATAATTATTTTGTGTTTAGTGAAAATTATATGCATAAATTGAAGTTTTTTTCAAAGAACAAAACAATTTGTGCTAATTTTTAATTCATTTGTCTTATTAGTTAGTATGGGTGAAATTTTGAAATGTAAATGAATGGTGATGTCTCTTAACTATAGATTTGAAAATAGTAATTTCCCCCTTTACTAATTTTTAATTTTAAATACTTTTAAAGTATTCTATTTCGTTTGTGTAAGAAATTTAATACAGTTATGAAAAGATTTGTCCTAACCTTACGAACTTACGTTATGTAGATTGGCAATGATTGTTGAAATTTTGCTCGATTCAACAATTTTGTCTTGTTATTTTTTGTCGTTTCTTTATAATATTTGTATATAATTAGATAGAAAAATGCCTTTACCGGTCCAAGTATCACTTGGTCTGTTTCAGGTTAGCACAATTTGATGTTTATTTATTTTACTTTAAAACTTACATTAATTGCTTACCTTCTACATTTTGACAAGTTCTTGATCAAATAACAAGATGCAAGTGAAGTGCTATTATGTATGCATGAAATCTGCATTTTCTGTAGTTTTACATTCTCTGATACACTTTTCAAATATCGTTTGATTACAATTTATTCCAATTTGGAAGTTGATTTGAGAATAAGCGTTTCAAACATAATAAAAGCGAGCGCAATTTATTCTATGTCGAAAACCAAATAAGGTATCTTTCAACATTCCCTTTCGCAATTGAAGATGACGTTGAGGGATGAACATTTTTTTTTTATCAAAAAATGAATCGTATGGGTCATACAGCTTTTGAAAATATGTAACTTTTATATTTAAAAAAAAATGTTTACGAGAGGGGTGTAGTGAAGCCGCTACACACTGGTACATTGTCCAATACTACTAGATAGAACGTCTTTCTAGAAAACCATTTCTAATAACAAAAATGAGTTCTAGCTACACTACAGCTTGTTGGGTATGTTAGATATTATAATTTTAAGTTTCATCCATCTTATAAGTATTATAAATGCATTCATATTGCAGATCTATATTATAATGGATTTGGTCCTTTTTATTAAGAATTCCTCTCCATAAAAAGCAGGATTACATTATTGGTTCAATTGGGAAAAAACATTTTTTCAGTTCTTTGTGGTAAAAAAAAAACTTGAATTGAAATATTAAAGCCTTGTGTAATAGTTTTGATTAGGTATAGTTTGTTCCAGGAAGGAAATGAAAATTTTCCTAAAGCCTAACGGGTCAATTTAGAGAGAAATTATGTCCGTTAACAGACCTTTCACAAAAATCAAAAAACGGACTCTCCACAAAAATCTGAGATTAAAAACTGATAAAATATTTCTAGCTGTAACCATTTTTCACAAATTACATTAGTTTTCACAAAATTCAAAAGCATTTTTCAAATTCCAAAACCAGGACCCTAATAAAAAAATCCTGGATTGACCCCCTGCCTAATCCTTATCAATGGATGAAATGGAATATGATTCCATCTTTACAAAACAAAAGCAAAATAAAGAGGGGGGGGGCTGAATGAAGTGAAGATTGGGTTGAACTTCCTGTCCCATTTGATTTTTATCCCAGCTGGTACATAGGATTATTTTCAGATGGGTTCCTAACACTTTTTTCTGGGTTTATTACTGGTGAAAAGCATTTTTCATTTTTTTTACGTCTGACTTCTTGCCCAGTCTTTTACCCATACTTAGATGTAAATTAATTAATAGCTGAAGTTTCTAATTTTTTTTTTTTTTTTTTTTTTTGAAAAAATCAAAAAAAATCTGATTTAAGTAATAAAAATCTGATTTTCTTAATTTTTTTTTTTAAATCATTGATTTTTTTACACCCTGCATATAGCAGTGGCGCAGCAAATGGGGGGTTTTAGGAGTAGAAACACCCCCAAAGGCTTTGGCTTCAATCACTGGTCGGAAGTAGCACGCTACAAGTAGCGAAACTACTGTAGTAGCTACATTTTTTAGTAGTTTGTAGTGTAGCACACTCCTTTTTGAAAGAAGTAGAGTAGTGAGTAGCGCGATGCAAAAAAAATAGTAGTTTGTAGCGATTTCTGAAAACTACTTTTAAATTAAAAAAATAAATAAATGAAAAAAAAAAAAAAAAAACAAGGTAGTTCTTTGGGCGAATATTTGTAAAAATTGTAAATACAATCTAAAAAGTACAAATTTTAGCAAAAAAAAAGGAACAAAAAGGAAAAGTAACAAATAAATTCAAAGACTATTTCTATTCCATATTCAAATGAGGAAATTTATTAATGTAAAGCACTATTCGAATTCTTTCCGTCGATTCTCAAACGGTGTATTCTTTTTATTTATTTATTTTTTGAAAAGTAGCCAAGTAGCAACTACATTTCAAAAGTAGGGTAGCTCACTACATTAAAAAAAAAGTAGTTGTAGCTGTAGTTAACTACATTTGTAAGAAAGTAGTTGTAGTTGTAGTTCGCTACGAAAAATATGTAGTTTTTCCAACCACTGGTTTAATAGTATCAATTAAATACAATATTACTACACGTAAAGGCTATTTTGATAAAAAAAAAAAACAGGATAATTGTTGCTGTGCTAGTGGCATGTAGTAAAAATAAAAAGAAAAAAGTACTTTCTGCTCATTCAAAAGTGATGTTGTAATTGGATCATAATGCTGCTTCATCTGGGAGCACCCTTTGTCTTTTTTGGTTTGGGGTTGGACTAATTGTAGCCAGCTTTCACTTTAATTTCCACTATCGGTACTCTCTATCATTTTAAAACTAAATTCAACAGTCCTTTCAGTTAACTAAAATTGTTTTTATTAAATTGGCAAGTTATAGTACAGTAACCCCTCTTTATATCGCGGTTTTCCGGGGACAAGAAAAAAACACGATGTATCTGAAAGCGCGATATAACCCAGGTCATTAAAAATAGTTTTATATCCAGCATGCAAGTAAATTATGTGTGCACATACATAAAAATTCATTTATTCGAACACTAGCCGGGTACCCGGCCCTGCCCGGGTTTCGGCCGGGTAAGGTGTTTTAGTGACACTCGTTCATGAATTTTTCAACATTAAAGTGCATATCTATATACACTGGCGGAAAAAAAAATCCCAACACCAAGAAAAAATTACTGTAGAGTAATGAAATTTGGGTAATGCAATTGTCTAATTAACATGTTTAATTGATTAAATGTACAAGATCACTGGCTAATTTAAGCTCAAGAAAATGCTGTGCAAACGTGAAATTATGTTAATTTAATAGAGGGTGTAACCTCCAGAATTTTGAAGGCAAGCCTGTAAGCGTGCATGCATTATGTCATACAGGTGCCGAATGTCACTTTGTTGTATGGAGTGCCATGCTTATTGCACTTATTGTGTCAATACGTCATTGGTGACTGTGGATGATGCTCGAGATGCCGTCCAATGATACCCCATACGTTATCAATTAGAGACAGACCTGGTGATTTTGCAGGTCATGGTAACATGTCAGCACTCTGTAGAGCACATTGCGTTACTCTAGCGATGTGAGAGCGAGCGTTATCCTGTTGGAAAACTCCTCCTTGAATGCTACTCATGAAGGGCTGTACTACTGGTGAAATTACCAGACTGGAGACAAATTTTTAGTCAGGGAGTTTGGGATCACCACAAGAGTGCCCCTGCTGTCGTAGGAAATTGCTCCAGAGACCGTGACTCCAGGTGTGGGTCCCGTGTTTCTAGGCCGTAGACCACTTGGATGCAGGCGGTCCCCTGGCCTCCTTCTGACCAATATACAGCCACCACTGGCACTAAGGCAGAATCTGTTTTCATCAAAAATTACAACAGATCTCCACTCAGACCTCCAGTGAGCTCTGTCGTGGTACCACTGCCGTCGAAAAAGGCAATGGTTTGCAATCAATGGAATACCGGCTGCAGGCTGCCTGGCTCGGAGCTGTCCTTGAAGTAAACAGTTTCTTACCGTTCCTTGGGTCACGACGGTAACAACTGCAGCTCGAATTTCAACCACAGATGCAGTACGATGCGCCGCAGCCGTGTGCAAGATTCGGCGATCTTCCTTCTCAGTCGTGCCACGTGGCAGCTCGGAACTCGATCTTCTTGGGGTAGAATCATCCCTTGCCCATAGCTTCCAATAATCATGCATAGTGGAAACATTTCCCCCCAAGTCTTTCTGCAATATCGCGAAATGAAAATCTACCTTCTCGTAGCCAAATTGTACTACCTCGTTCAAACTCGGTGAGCTGTTGATAATGACTTCTTCGTCTTCTTAAAGGCATTCCTGGCTAACATGAACGCAAGTCCCCAAATTTCACGGAAAAATAATACTCAGGAGCTTCACAACACGCTTTTAAAACAAGCCTCATTTGCATGTTCTGAGTGACTCCAGCCGCGCCACACTTATGCGCGGAGCGCGAAATTTCAATCGATGTCATCTTTCAGTTGTATAAACACGCCTACCAAATTTCGTTTATCTAACACAAGTCTTTCTTGGTGTTGGGATTTTTTTTTCCGCCAGTGTACAAACAATGGCTACTTCTGTAAACAATGGCAATTTTTTTCTGACTGGACAAACTAAAAAACTGTTACACACCTTAAATACAAATGCAAGCTACAAATAATGTTTAGGTAAATCGGAAATGTTATAAGCTTGGTACAAGGTGCGGCGGAGAAACTTGCAGACTTGAAATGTCAACTAAGGGTCATTCCATGTGAAATCAACACACTGATTCAGACTTGATGTCTCAGATTTTCATGATTTTTGGTATGCAGCATTATATCATAGACATATGAAAAAATACCAAATTTCAGTTACATAGCCCAATTATTTTTGAAGTTATAAATTTTTTAAATTTTAAATTTCTTTGAAAAAACACCATACTTTAACACATTAAAATGCCTATAGGCTCGCAACCAGTGGTGATATTAACCTGGGACTGGTCTCATTTTAAAGCTGTTGAATAGGGCTTTATTATGATATGCTACAACATAGGGGTTAAATTTTTTAAAAAATTTAAATTTTAAAATTAAATTTTAAATTTTAAATTTTTCAAAAAGTGGCAATTTTAAAAATTCCAAAAAATTACCAAAAATTGTTTGTGATGTCTTAATACATATTGCAAAATTCTATGATGGGATCTCAATGGGATCAGGAGATACAGGGCTTCAGAAATACACGTTTTGTGAAAAATACCAGAATTAGTATCAACAGAGGAAATTTTGTACAGTTTATTGAATGAAACAAACAACACATATCAATAAAACAAGCAGTGGCTATTACTTTTAATTTTTTAAATAGAGGAATATCACATAGACACTTACCATTCTCAGCCTTATTTTATGAGTTAATTATTAACAAATTAATTTATGAAGACTTCAATTGTTGGAAGATACCCACACATTTGTTTAGTTCACTGTCTGGTAAACTGTATGTTCGGCCAGTCTGAGTGGTGGGGTTCACTTTGCACATTACATCTGAAAATGGGATCCACAGTGTGTCAGGTGGTGTGGGATATATAAATGAGGATGACGGACCTGAAGGATGGAGGAATGTAACTTGCACTTGACTGCTGTCTTCATCTTTATCCAGAACATAACTCAACCACCAAGTCTCATTATAGATAGATGTTATATACCCACTAATGTCTGAAAATGATGTCTGCTGAACGTCCTTCAAAACAGGAAATATGCTTGAAACATCTGCAGAAGAAAATAACTTTGCATTTACTTTGGTTCCACATCTGAGAGGTATAAAGGCATGAAATTTTTGGGTTCCTGATATAGTTAGAGCTGTATCGTACCGGTTAGCCAGTTGTTCTTCAGTTTTAATGTATTCTTCAATGGTCACAAATACAAAGTCGATGTTAGCTATGTTCTTATGTGACCATTCAAATAATTGCCTTTCATTCGTGATTTGATCCTGATACGGTCTTTGTAGGCTTGCTCTGGCGGCTAGTCTTTTTACTGTGGCCCCGAGCCCATCGCATGGACCTTTGCCATGTGCTGTAGCTGAAAAGTGCCATTCAGCCTCAGCTCCAAAACACAAGTTAATAAAATTTTTTTTATTTTTGTATTGGGCTGCAGAGCCGTCAGAGAAATAGAAGAATTTTTTGACAGGTCTTTGAAATTTGCACTTCAAGTATTCCATCAATTTTTTCTGGAACAGGTAGACAGCTGTAGTGTTGTGGTTGAGGCAGTCTGATATTATTACGAAATTTAAATGCTCAACTTCCTTCTCTTTAAAATATACCACAAAAGGGTGAATGGTTGCCTGAGTATTTGACCAATGATATGATTGTGCCTCGTCTTGTATAATAATAGAATAATTCTCAGAAAAGTCACAAATAACAGCTACTTCACATTCCAGAAGATTTTCCTTTGTGTGTCTCAAAAATGCACTTTGTTCTTTTGCTATAAAGTGATGACGAAGTAAGATAGGAAGTTTATTACAAAATACATCAATAAATTCACTAACCGGTTTTTGGATAATTTCTAAGTTACATCGATCCACAGAGATCCACTGTCTGTATGTGATAGTCTCAATTGCATTGTCTTCATATGCTTTTTCCAAAAGTTCTCTAATCCCTCTGGTACCCGGACATGACACACAAGTTGAAAAGAAGCAGTCAGTTGATGGTGGGGGGCTGCAAACCATCATTTGCAGGCAGTCCTTGTATGTTTTTATTTTTCCATCTGTCATTGAGCTCATTCTTCCATTTTCAAACATAAGCTTCACATTCTGATGAGTAGTGCACACACAGACTGAGTGTGTTCCACTCTGGCCTGCTAGCACACAATTTTTGGGTTTCAGCTCTGCAAATTTAGAAAATCCTACTTTTACAGCTGGGAATTTTTCTTTGAAAACTTCATAGGCTTCTTTTAAATTATTAAGCATCAACCTTTTTGCAACATGTTCTTTAATACCTGTGCTGTGGTCTTTCACTGATATAAAGTCCTTAATCCCCGGCATTGCTCGGCTTATTTCGTCACTTGTATAAAATCCTTTCACAATATCAACAGTATGCTTTGATAAACTTTTTCCTGGTTTCATATCAGGACCAGACAAGGCGCCCTTTTCTTTCAACAATGTCTTGGCTTGTCGAACTAAATAGTTAGGGGCTGAAAATTCCCGCATTACTTTCCTTACACTCCAACTGTCAGGCATAAGAGTCAGCAGTTGAAGCTTCTTCTTCCTACTAGTGAAGCTGTTGTACAGTTTTTTCACATGTGTAAAGAACTCGTCTTGTGAATCATCATTCTCTTCATCGCTCGATGCATTCACTAGCAGTTTTCTCTTGACAGCCACATTGATTCGGTTGGCCTTTTCAGTAGAGTAAATTTTTGATTGCATCCTCTTTTTGTCTACAGGCGACTCTCCCATCTCTAAAAGAGAGCTGTTAAGGGAACTCAGAGCTTCAGATTCATTTGAAAATGGTATATCTATAGGTGATTCTTCAATTTCAGTATCAGACTGACTTTCTTCAGGTACCTTGCTAGTTCCAGGGAAGTTTCCCCATCTTTTTCATTTTTCAACTTTGTCAGCTGCTTCCTACAACTATCACAGACCACGGATAACTCGGATGTTCCTGGAATCAAGTAACACATCCATGAAGTAACACGTCTCAGTCTTTTTCTTGCATGGGAGTGATTTGGCTTATTAAAAGGGTTAAAGCAATCCATTTTTACTATCTTGTTAGTGGTATCCATCATGAAAGTGATAAATAGGGAGAAATCAGCAAGGAAACGTGCAGGGGCCAAGAAATAAGTTATCTTCTTGATACAACATCACATGAAACATCAAATGAACTTCCTACAAGCAACTGTGATGCTAAACTAGCTGTAAATGAGTGATCTTGTCTGCTTGACCAATCAGCTTATACTTGTGAAAAGGGGAATCCCCCCACGGAGGGAAATCTCCCTTTTCTTACAGTTAAAGGGAATTTCCCTTACTTGTATTCCAATCAGCTTTCACCTAGTTAAAGGGGTTTCCCCCAAGGGAAATTCCCTTTTTATCTGAGTAAAAGGGGGTTTCCCTCTACATGTAGGCAAATGAGAGGTTTGCAAACATGGTAAAATGAAGTAATCACTGCGTTTTATTAATATAATAGGATCCTGCACATTGCATAGGAAAATTAGTTCAAAAACAATAAAATTTTACTAATATGGTATATTATTGACAAAACATGTGTATCTCTGAAGCCCTGTATCTCCTGATCCCATTGAGATCCCATCATAGAATTTTGCAATATGTATCAAGACATCACAAACAATTTTTGGTAATTTTTTGGAATTTTTAAAATTGCCACTTTTTGAAAAATTTAAAATTTAAAATTTAATTTTAAAATTTAAATTTTTTTAAAAATTTAACCCCTATGTTGTAGCATATCATAATAAAGCCCTATTCAACAGCTTTAAAATGAGACCAGTCCCAGGTTAATATCACCACTGGTTGCGAGCCTATAGGCATTTTAATGTGGTTAAGTATCGTGTTTTTTCAAAGAAATTTAAAATTTAAAAAATTTATAACTTAAAAAATAATTGTGCTATGTAACTGAAATTTGGTATTTTTTCATATGTCTATGATATAATGCTGCATACCAAAAATCATGAAAATCTGAGACATCAATTCTGAAACTCTTCCAAAATTGTGTTGATTTGACATGGAATGACCCCTAAGGGAAAAGTACATCATGTATCAGTTTACTACTTTTTATAAGATATGGTACCCATTCTGAATTTTTATATTAGTTAGATTTAAAAACTACATCAGGAAGAATGACGGCCCCTGTTAATGGTGCACTCATGTACCCTAGATTTGTTGCACTCTTTCGAGCATATCGACTGATGAGATGTTGGTGATAGCAAGCCTTACATATTTCTTCAAAAATGGTTTTGAACTAAATGTTTTTTTTTTGGTGGGGGGAGACAAAAGAAAAGCGATATATCCAAATGAGCGATATAATGGGGGGCTACTGTATTACTAAAGATAACTTAATGTTTAAACAACGTATTGTATGAGAAATGCACATGATTTAATCGCATTTATTATTTATATATATAATTAAATATTTTGAGTCACTAAAATTTAAGCTTTCTTGTGAATAGAGTTTGTTAAAAAATAAATGCTTTTATTTGGCCCTGAAGCAGAATTTTTATCAGTAGTCTGAGATAGAGTAAAAAACTCAAACATAGTCTGCAATCAAAATTGACAAAAGTTTAAATATAAAATCTAAAACAGCATCGAAAAATGCTTAAAAATGAGAAGTTAAGCTTTAAAGCTACAAGTGCAGGCTGCCTGTAAATTTCTCAAGGAGTTAGCGATATATGTTGTAGCAGTGTTCTGTTTTGATCACTGGGCTCTTGGGTACACGTATACCCTGGGTATTTTACATCAGTTATTATTAATTTGTACTCTAAATGTGATGAAAGTGGGTAAGGAGAACTTATTTTTAACACTTTGTTTTGAACAATTTAAATCAGAAACTTGTATTCATTTTTCAGAGTTCTGTTGAACCTATGCAAGTTGATGCACCTCCAGATGAAAATGATGCATCTGAAGAAGAAGTTTATGTTGTTGAAAATCCAACCTTGGTAAACACAGTGCATTAAAAATATATATAGTTATTTCTTTACTGTTTTATGAAAATTGCAACATGCTCATTGTTATCTTGTACATTTAATTACTACTTAGTTTTAATTGATTTTTCATGCAATGTTATTACTAAAGGCTTTGTAAAAATTCAACAACTAAACTAACTTGCTAAAATGGTAATTTCATGGATTTTAGAAGCTATACATGTGTGTACTGTACATAATTGTTTTGTGTTGAATGTTCATTTTGCATAAATTTTGCACGTAGAACCTTTTGAGTGCAGTAGGTCTTTCTTTTAATTCCAATACCCCCCCCCCCCAAAAAAAAAAAAAAAAAATACACCACCAAACGTAGACTGTTCGTAATAGGATAGTCTCGACTTATGCTAGGTATGCGTTCCGAGGCCCTTGCAAGTCAAAATTTAGTGTTTTAAAAATGGGTATGCATTTGAATTTTTTGTAAACATAGCCAATTATTTATAGCCTTGTAAGCACTTATTTGTTTGGGACTTTATAGTTTTCATGATCAACTAATTTTGTATTTGATTTTTAACTCGTCTTTTAGTTGAAAGCTGTGATGTTTCTAGAAGTATCTAATTTTCACAAAAAATGCATACCACACAGTCAACTTTTAAAAACTAAAAAAAAAAAAGAAGGAAAATTTGCTCTCTTTTTTTTAAAAAAAAATATTGTATAATATTGAGAGTTTTGTCACATTTTGACCGTAAATTCTTTTCTAAACATGCATCAGCTAAAGAACTTGGAAAATGCACCTGTTTAAATTAGCCTATTTGCTTTCTGTGCAAGACTTTAAGTCCTCATATTTTTGTAACTGACATTTGGAGAATACTGGAGTACTATGTTTTGAGAACAAGCAATACCATATTTTCGTTGAGCTAAGCCACATCACCTTATTCGACGCACTTTGAAAAATTCGGGAGAACAAGTTCATTTTAGTCAGATCAGCTGCATAAAACTTAGTCAAAATTAAATGTGGGAGCACCTATGCTGCATTTTTTTTTCTTAATTTATTCCCCTTCCTTATGGGATCTAGAAAAATAAAATAACATCTGAAAAAGCAGAAATGCTGCTATATAGTGCATTCTCTTAAACAAGCTGTCACCCTTCAAAATAAAGCTGTTCAAGGGTGAGTTTTGCTTTCGAGCTTGGACTCTAAGTTACTTTATTTTAGGCAATAAATAAACATAACATGTACTTTAAAAAATATATAAAACCTTTTACATTGTACTCTCACCCCTGATACTACTTCAGTGTGGAAACTTCTGCTGTCAGTGATCCTAAAGGGTTGAAAATCCATTCATTAAACCAATATTTAATACTAGGTGACCCGTGCGGAATTAAAAAAAAAAAAAAAAACTCTAAACTTAAAATTGAGTTATTCAGGTTCAAAGATTTCAGTCCTCGATTGGATGTGTTAGATTTGGTGTCTTAGTTTCGCTCCCCTGCAAACCTAGGTCACCTAGGTATATTAAAATCAAATACCCAAGGCTACTACTAAACTAAATACTAACGTTATCGCAAAACTACCATAGTATTTTGAAACAATAAAAGTTACAATTGAATCGTTTATTTCGAAAAGGTAACATCTCTATTTTAATCTCCTCTGTCTCTTTAGAAAATTAAACAGCGCACGGATATATTTTTGAATGTCATAATCAATGGTTATTTGGTAAATTATTGCAGTAATTGTGTACTTAACTAAAGGCATTTTTTCATTGATTATGACATTCAAAATATAACCGTGCGCTGTTTAATTTTCTGAAGAGACAGAGGAGATCAAAATAGAGATGTTACCTTTTCGAAATAAACGATTCAATTAAGGTTTACCGAGCTAAGCCTTGGCTTGAAATGTCGCATTTAAAATTGATTTGAACAACAATGGTAACGATTTTAACAGTTGAGCAAAAAATTTAACTTTTCCAAGCTTCAATCGCTTATAAGTCGCTTAAACGTGGATTTTCGAGATTCTCGTTACGCGCGCTAGCGGAGAAACGCTCTAAAGAACGCATTTTTTTTAAATCTTCCGAATGAAATCAAAATGGAGACGATACGACAATTATTTCGCTAGATAGAGTCGATTTTGTGCCCAAAAATTGAAGTTTGAATAAAAACGAACCGACACTTTTTAGAGGGTGGGTCTAATTTTCGTCAATAGCCCGCGGGATAAGCTTCAAAATCATAAATTTTCATGCAATTCGATAAAGTGATGAGCGAGTTTCGACCGGGTATAGGATTCGGCTTAGAGAAATAATATATGGAGATTCAATAACAATACCAATACTTAGTCACCTCAATTCACTTTGGAAAGTTTTCGTGTTGTCGACAATTAATTCCCTTTACATTAAAATTCGTTACTCAGATAAAACTCTTGCTATATGGCATTTTGGGTGAGTCAAATTATGTTGTGGTGCAAGTCCACTGTAACCATTGAGCTCTAACACTAAGAGGAGAGCGAACTCTGTGGTCCGTTTTTTTGCCCAAGCGAGTTTGGTAAAAGGATTGCTCTTTTCGCATTTAAACTCAAGTTTTATTTTTTAAAGTGTTTTGCAATGCATTTTTCGAGTCCTTGATCTGCTTAGTTAGTGATGCCAAAAAAAGCGCCCTTTTCCTATTAAACAGGATGTTTTATTGTGTGAAACGTTTTGGTATATGGCATTTTGGGTGAGTCAAATTATGTTGTGGTGCAAGTCCACTGTAACCATTGAGCTCTAACACTAAGAGGAGAGCGAACTCTGTGGTCCGTTTTTTTGCCCAAGCGAGTTTGGTAAAAGGATTGCTCTTTTCGCATTTAAACTCAAGTTTTATTTTTTAAAGCGTTTTGCAATGCATTTTTCGAGTCCTTGATCTGCTTAGTTAGTGATGCCAAAAAAAGCGCCCTTTTCCTATTAAACAAGATGTTTTATTGTGTGAAACGTTTTGCCCAACTCGCTGGAAATTCAGACCGCGAGCTTCAATGTTGAAGCATGGGAAGTTCTCTCTCTTAGTCTTATAGCTCAATGACTGTAATTGATTGTAAAAGTGAGTTTGTCGCAAAAATCAATAACAACTGTTAATTTAAAATAAATGTATCCAAATTAAAATGTTGTACTACTCTTTTATGTAAATGTTCCCTTTTAAAGGTAAAATGCTCAACTTTGAAAGTGGTCAGTTTCCACTAGACCCAATTAACTCAATTGCCACATGCATATTTATGTGAGCAGAATTTCACACATGATTATAACATTTGCATGTGCTTTTTAAACACATAGATGCCCTAATGAAGATGCTAAACATTTGGTCAAAGAACCGAGCTGAGAAAATTTGAACTGTTTAGTTTAAAATTTTATTATTAAAAAAAAAACTTCATCTCTTATTTTTCAAAATCTCTAGCATAGTTATATAAGATTTAAACCAACTGATTAATGCCAACTTTATATAAGCATTTTCTTATCTTCTATCTTTTACTGTAAGCTTATATGTTAGATTAAGTTGATGTTATTTTAAGCATTTTTTTTTTTTTTCCTTTTCTTTTATGTATTTATCAAAAATGTTCCTATATTAGGATTTAGAAGCTTACATAAGTAGTTATACTGGATTGGCTAAGCTCTATAGACTTATTTACATAGCAGATCACTGTCCAACTCTGAGAATAGAAGCACTAAAAATGGCTTTATCCTATGTTCAAAGCACTTACAATGTTAGTATGTACCAGATGATACACCGAAAACTGGTTGAAGCTGCTGGGTAAGTGTTTGTTCCGTTTGTGTAAATTTTGAAGTTGAGTATGCAGTAGCTTTAACTTGAATAGTTTATCTTTATTGTTTTTCTTTGTAGTAATTCAAATCTACCTGATGTAACGGGAGGCCTCAATGCTGGTGTTGTACCTTTAGATTCTCAATGGATTGAAACCAAGAGTAAAAAAGCAGCACTGAAATTAGAGAAACTAGATACTGATTTGAAGAATTATAAAAGTAATTCCATTAAAGAAAGTATAAGGCAAGTAGCTTTAGGTTAAATGGTACAATTTTTATAAATTCAAAAATGTTTAAAATAGAGCTAGCACAAAGCACAGTGTGACGGAAGAGCCGAACACTGAAGCTTTGGCTGCTGTGCAGTTTGAGGCCTTTAGCAATGAAAGCATAAAAAATGTATATAATATGATACTAAATGCTGTATATTTTAATATTCTTAGTGTCATACAATATTTTTCAGCTTACTGCTTCTTCTGTTGATTAATTTAACTCATTAAAGTATTCAGTTTTGTTTTGCACTTGCAGTATCAGGACAACAGATAATTATATTTTTTAATTTTCAAACATGAAGCACTTTTTGGAATATTAAAAATATATTTTGCAATTAGATTGATGTTTACTTACCAAGTGATATCATCAAATATTAAATCACAGAATAATTTAACTGTTTGTATTACCTCTTAATAATATAATAGATATCTGAACACTCTTAGTTTACATTCTTGAAGTTAGGTTGAATTTTTTAAAGTAAGGTACATCCACTCTTCCTTATAATTCAATAAAACATTTGATGTGTTTAATTTTGTAGCTTTTTATTTGAAAAGTAATTAGATTAAAAATAAGCTTTTGCTTTAAAGTAACAAATGAAATCAACAGTTAATATATTTCACTTTTCTGTTATAGGTTTACATCTATGTTTGTTTTGCATAAGACCTTAACTATCAAAAATCTAGAGAATAATTATTTAGAATTCAGATCAAAAATGCAAGCATTGGGCACTCTCCTCATGTTTTGGTTCATTGAAAAAAAATAGTAATAGCAATAAAAACAACTGATATTTACTTTTTGATATTTTTTTGGATATTCCGTCTTGGATTATTATTGCTGTTTAATTGGTAAGATTTTGTCAACAAATTAACATACGTACAAAAAAAAAAACGGAAATTTTACACCTATAATTTTGGAAAAAACCTTGAGGGTGCTCATTGCTGGCACATTTGTTCCAGTAGATGTTAAGATAGTTTTTTTTTCTTAAGCTTAAACGCTGAAAATCTTTAAAGAATTTAGTATTTTAAAAGCTTAATTTTAAAGCAACATAAGTTGTTCATATAAATATTAACTAAGCTAAAACTTAATAGAACTCATGTAATTCTTATCAACTTTGAAGGTAAATAGCGTATACTATTGCTAATTGAATAGTTTCTGCTGCTATGGGTGCAATACAACTAAACTTTTAATTAAATATAATTTTCTACTATGTTTTATTAAATGGTACAATTGTGAATGGTTTAAAGAGCAATATTTTATATAATTATGATTGTAAAATTATATTTACTACAAAAGTTATTATAGGCCTAAGCTGCAGAATCATACCTCATGATTCTGCCGGGTGGAAGCTTTGTTACATCTCTAGTTATTGCTGAAGCTTAAGTTAAATAGTTTAAATCAGTATTTACTGTAAAGAAAGCTAAAATGATCTAAACAGATTAAATGTTTTAAGAATAAAATAATTACATATAGTTTTAAAGCCTATGTCGACTTCAGTCACTACCGAAATTCTCAACATGACGAGCATGAAAAGATTGAACAATTGCCTTAGTTTTATGTTTTGTAAAGGTATAAAATCTCAGGCATGATGAGGTTGAATCAGGCAGTTTGAAATAATTACCATGTATACTCTCTTAAATTTCAACAATTTGGTCTAAACGGCATGTATTACGCTTAGAGATTATGTTTATTCACAAGACATAAGTTCTAGAAAATTTTCCTGAGCAATGCTCAAAAATCTGAACATTTTTCCGATTTTTATTCATATGTTTTAACTAAACACTAAAGAAAGAAATACTGACACATTCTGGCAAAATTTTATATTGTCAAAAAATTATTAAAAACTTTTATACAGTGAAATACCAGGTTTAAAAAAAATGGGTAACATTGAATCTAGGATTTTTTTTTTTTTTTTGAACAGCTTAGAAATGAATCTGTTAAATAAATGCAAGAAATTACATAGGAAAATCGAAATGATATTAGTTTAAATTAAAAGTAATAATTAACATAAAACAACCAATTGTAGAAACTAGAGATTGCACAACGCGCAACTTGGCTAAAGCTCCAAATACGAACCTTCTGAGAACAAATGGTCGACGGTTCGACTGCTGCACACAGTGAAGTTATATCATTGAATGCATAATAAATGCATACAATGTGATACTATGCTCCATGAGTTTTTATATTATTAGTGTACCACAGTATTTTAGTTTACTTTCTCATTTTTAAATTAATTTCACTAATTAAAATATTTATCTTTGTTTTTTATTAGTAGTACCTGAAAAACGGAAGTACATATTATACTCTTAAGTCGATGTTTATAATAAAACCAATATGCTCAAATATTGAATCACATAATAATTTAACTAGAAATTTACTGCCATTTATAGCATATTCTAACACAGGGTTGCCACGTCCTGAAAAAAATTGGAAAATGGAATTGCCAGGGAAAGTGAAAAAGATTAAGGAAAAGTCAGGGGAAAAAAATTACTTACATTTCTGGGAAATGTCAGGGAATTACTTTTATTTTCCGATAGTTCTGAGCTACCAGCAGTACTTTATGACTTCAAGAACAGTTTCTTTCAGCCATGTTTTTCCCGGTGCCATTCATCATTAAAAAGAGATATGGTTTTTCCTCCCTTTAATGGAAATTCTTAGCCTAATAGACATTTAAAAACTTTTATTTTTTATTCTTTCTTTCTTTTTTTTTAATTTTCATCACAATAAATGTTTTAAAAAAGCCACATTTTACTAGCTTCATTCAGCAACTAAAGTTATTTGTGCAATTATTAACTGAATATAATTTAATGTAATTTAGTTATTTCACGAGAACTTCCAAGTTGAAAAGAATATACTGTTAATTATTGGAGTTACTAGTTCCAAGGGTTCAATAAACACAATTACTTTTATTAAGTATTGTCTTCGTCTACATTTTGTCATGTAATATTAATCTCTCTGGTGGAAACTAACCAGTTTCGAAATTCTGAATCTCAAAAATAGGACCTTTTTACTCACAAGATTGAAAATAGGACTCATTTTCAATCATTTTTGAAACATGCTTATTACATTTTATTTTCCTTCTTTCTAAAATAGTCAATTTTCTTGAAAAGACTGAAGTGTTCAAATCAAAGACTTATTGTTTTACGCCACACTTGTTGTATCCATTTTATTGGCAATTTTCAAAAGGTTTTTTTTTTCTTCTCTTTTTCATAAACGCTGCAGCACTTGCACCCAAAAGTGCAGTATATATAAATGTTCATACAAAATGCATAATTTATTTTAGGCGTGGCCATGATGATTTAGGAGATCATTACTTAGACTGTGGTGATTTAAGTAATGCTTTGAAATGTTATAGCAGAGCAAGAGATTATTGCACTAGTGGAAAACATGTTGTCAACATGTGTTTAAATGTCATTAAGGTAAGTATTAAGCATAAATAATTTGCTTTTTTAATTTAACTCCTAAAAATTCGAATATTTTTCATTTATTTATTTACTTGACAGTTTTCTGCATGTTCATTTTCATTTCTCAAAAATAAAATGCTTAAGTGTAAAAATCATGTATCAAATACATAATTTTAGGTTAGTGTTTATCTTCAAAATTGGTCTCATGTCCTTACATATGTCAATAAAGCTGAAGTTACCCCTGAAGTAGCTGAAGTAAGTTTAATTTATATTGCTCCATTTAAACAACTTAACAAAATATTATGATGGAATTTATATTGTTTCAATATGAATTACCTTTTTTCTCTAATAATATCTGAAAAGCAATGAACTTCACTAATTCAAATACTTACATCTTTTAAAATTAAGAAATGTTCAATGATTCTCCATTTGCACCTAAGTAAATCTCTAAACGTTGCTATTCCAAAAATCTTAATTCTTTTATCCATTTTGCTTCGAAACAGTACCAAAATCTTTTTCTTGGCAATTTATCCTCTTTTATCCATTTTGTTAAAGTGTTAATGCACAAGTATAATTTTTCCCATATAGTAATAAATAGAATTTCAAATTGTGATTTGTTGGCATAGTCTTTCATTTTGAAACTTTATCTATTGCAGCTTGTTAGTAACCACACTATTCACAAAAATACTTTTTATAAATTAAGTAACATCGAAAAACATTTAGGGCTTAGTTTTCTTTGACCAATGATCTAAATCATCTCTAAATAAAAAAGGATGAATATCACTGAAAAAATAATTTTTTAATTTTAAGATGTTAAAAATTGTTAACAGTCAAATTACTTGTTGAAGTCACTACTTGCACACTGATTTTTATGTTTCCCAAAATAATAGCACTTTGTTTTGATACTGCAGTAATATTTTACCACTTGCTTTCAAAATTTATTCAAAAGTTTCTACTTCAGGTTAAATATTTTTGGTCATAACACTAATGCCCCATCTGGAAATTTAAATGTGTTGTGTTTCTCACATGCAAATGCATTTATGTTGTTGATTAAGAACTGGACAATTTTTGAAATTTTGAATTCAACAATCATAAAAATAATTTCATTTGCTGTTACTTATTGGGGAGAACCTTATAAGGTTAACCAAAGGCAGTTATTTTCTAGTAACACCAGAATTCCGGTATATTTTCATGTATTACTATTTATATCAAGTATTGATAGTTATGCTTTTATCTTCCCATTACTGATTTGTGTATCCTTTTTCTTACTTTACGGCATTATATGGCAATTATTAATAATCTTGTAGATCTATTGAAAAAAAAAAAGCAATGCAGAATTTAAAAAAAAAAATTCTTTTTTGTGATTTATTTCTTCAGACAGTGAGTCAAAACTAGAAACTATGCGAATTTAAGAAGTGCCTTTAATAACTTGCTCACCCAATGTACTTATCTTCTGAAGGGTTTTTTTTTTTTTTTTTTCGATCAAAATAGCCTTTACAAGTTAAAAATTATTATAATAGGATAACGTCTGGTATTTTTTCATGAAGTCACAATCACCCATGTTTGACAATGTTCAATCCTTTATTTTACGTGTTTCAATGTAGAAATATATATATTAAAATTTTTACTATAAAATGTCTAATCTGTCATTAACAGATTTTTTTTATGTTCTTATTTTGTAAATGATTTTATTTCATTTATAATATCCTTATAATTCATATATAATATCCTTTTTCCTTATAATCAGGCAAATGGAAAAGAAACAAATCAGCTAGTTTTAACAAAATTGAGGTGCGCTGCTGGTTTAGCTGAATTGGCTACTAGAAAATATAAATCTGCAGCAAAAAACTTTTTACAAGCATCTTTTGACCACTGTGATTTTCCTGATGTAAGTATCATGTATTCATCTAGTACACATTCTGTGCATATGCTAATTCATCGCAGCAGACATTTTGAAATACTGTCAGCCCTGTTTAATGGAGTAACAGATATTCAAATACGCATCTTAAAAAAATAAAGCCTTCTGGAACTGAATAGTTTTCTTGGATAATTGAAAGCGATTAGCCTGCTTTTGTAAACATTTTTGCCAAAAATTTTTAATAAAATTTTAGAAATTAAACATAAAATAACAAAACAGAAAGCTTTTGGCAACCGGGAGGGGGAGGAGTTTTTTGGACAATGATGGGAGTACATAGTGGAGAGTTTCATTAAGATTCAATGCATAAACTGTCAATGTCGAATTGGGTATGTAGGACATACCAGGCAAGCTCTAAAATTTTGGGTAAACGAACATGAAAATTGTTAAAAAGCAACACCCTTATAAATCTTCAATTGGTAAACATGTTGGGAGACAGGTCATAATTGTGTTTTTTTCCAATGCTAAGATTATTTACTAACTTTCAATGGGGGTGTGAAGGCTTTATGTTCATAAGAATATAAAAAATACCAATACACACATCTCTCCGATTTTATTTGTTAGGTTTAAATTTGCATTTTCTGATATCTCTACATCAAATCAGGGCTCAGCACATGCAGATACCTGATTGATCTAACTCATATTTCTTTTGTACTTGAAAGTTTCCCAGTCCATTGATCATATGTGCTTGGCACTGATGAATGTGACTATTGCCCTGAAACATGTTTGCCTTTTTAATTCCTTTGTAATAAAACTGATTTGTTCTTTTAAGCGTTGCAAATAGTTTTATTCAAGATTATTCTGCTATAAAATGGGGAATAAGTAATTTGTCAATGATGTTATGAAACAAAATGCAATTAAGCAGCATGAAACCCACATTGTGTACTGGCTTTTTTCCTTTTTAGTGCTGAAAATATTACTTGTAAAATAGTTCTAACTTTTTTAATTTTTTGTAGCTCCTTTCACCCAACAATGTTGCTATGTATGGAGGTCTATTTGCTCTTGCTTCATTTGATAGGCAAGAACTTTTGCAGAAAGTTATTTCTAGCAGGTGAATATATTTTATTTTTTAAAATTCAGTAGTGATTTGTTAAAGTAGCTTATCTCATATTGCAATATTTTATTTATTATATGTTTTCTATTTAACAGTTCTTTCAAACTTTTCTTGGAATTGGAACCTCAGCTGAGAGACATTATTTTTAGATTCTATGATTCAAAATATGCATCATGCTTAAAATTACTCGATGAAATTAAGGTAATTTTCTCGACACTAAATTTTTTATGAACTAAATTTTGACAAATGTTTATTTTAAAACATCACTTTTTTTTTTCTTGTCAGGATAATTTATTACTGGATATGTATTTAGCACCTCATGTTAATACTCTATATACACAAATAAGAAATCGAGCCCTAATTCAGGTGAGTAATTTTGTCAGATTTTTTTTTTTTTTTTTTTTTTTTTTGCTTATCCAAAACTGATTCAAGTACTATTTATACATTCAGATACTGTTTTGACAAGTTTGAGCCAAAAACGAATTATGATTAGATAAAAAATTTAGCAGAGCTTTTTTTTTTATTCTTTTTTTTTTTTTTTTGACTGATTTATCACTAGGAGAATTTTTAGTATGGAGTAGATTGCTGTTTTATTTATTTGTTTATATTAAACATTTGAAGTATTATTTTCCTCTATTTTGTAACAATGAAATGCTTTAAAGGAACTAAGTTATTCCTTCGATTGAAGAAATCAGGTTGGCAAGTTTTTGACTCATAACATTTTTTGATAATTTTAACCGTGTTGTGCACACCGAGAATGAATGAGTCTGCTTTAAGTTAATGCTAATGTAGTTTACAAAGTGTTTCTTTCACTCTCGGTGTGCAATGTGTCTTGTTAAAAATCTCTAATTTTACAGTTATTGTTATATCAAAGCCATTATTTTTGACTTCAGAAGCAGTGCATTATTTCAGATAAGACTGCACAAGATGCAATTTTTTTATTATTATTTTATTCAAAAAAAGCATAGATATAATCCTAAATCATCCATGTATAAATATGTAGACCATTCTCATTTTTTTTCATAGCTAACAAAAATTGATTGTAAAATATCAACTAATCTCAATGCTGTATTTTATTTTAATTCTTTATGACATGTACTGAATCAGCTTATTAGCCTTTTTATTTTTGTTTGATGAACTTGAAGGTACTATACTGTACTGTAAAATTTAATGAAAATAGAGAAGGGTAGTAAAATGTTATTAGTCAAAAAATCTTTTACTATTGCTACTGAAACTAGTAACTGGAATGCTACAGTTTATGCTTGTCACGCTAAAAAACCAACCTTATAAGAAGCTTTTTTTTTTTTTTTTTTTCTTGAACTGTTTCTGGAGTTAGAGCAGGAAGAAATGTCACACATTTGTAGGTCTTAATCTTAAATTTATGTGAAAAAGGGGTGTAGTCAGACTTTTTTTTTTTCTCTTTTACGAGGGGGGGGGATAATTAAATTGTCTAGTTTTTATTAGCTTAAAATATAGCTACTGAAAACTTTTGGGATTGCAAGCAGTTTCTAAAACTTTTACCTACAGTACTGTAACACTATTTAATAAAACAGTAAAGAAGGTAGGTCTTAGAAAGTTGTTATCTTTTAGTTCATTATTGTTTCTCTAAATGTACAAACTTATTAATATGACTTTTTCCCCTTCAAATCCCCAAAATAAATGTTTAGACATTTGAAGTTTTTCTTCTATTTTGTCTCTTTATTTATTATTTTATACAAAGTTAATGTAAATCTTTGTATCAGCTTAGTAATTATCCACATTTTTTATTTTCATATAAAGAAATAAAAATAGTTTTTAACCTTTCTTTAATTGTTATTATTCTTTTAGTATTTTAGCCCCTATTTATCAGCTGATATGAATAAAATGGCAGTGGCATTTAATACTACTGTTGGAGCTTTAGAAGATGAGCTTATGCAGCTAATTTTAGACAACCAAATACAAGCAAGAATAGATTCTCATAATAAAGTATGTATATTTAAACTTTACTTCGTAAACTTAAATTATTGTTAAAAATTATGTTTCATGAGCGAAGCCCAGCAAACGATTTAAAATCTTAGAAGCCAGCAAATAATTTTAGGTATTTGGCAAATGATTGCTCAGAGTGTAAAGGAAATTCAGTATAAAATGGCTTCTGAATTATTCTTGTTTTTGAATAAACTAGTCGCCAAGGTATTTTTTCAGTCACCCATTCAGAATCGGTATTTCGTCCCCTTATTTATAAAAAAAATCCAGACCAACCGAAGAAATTAGAAGAAAGTGAACAAAAGGAAAATCCTCCAAGTTTTTGTGTATTTTATAAATATAGCCGGGTTGCCACAGGCTACTTAAATGCTACTTTTTGCTTCTTTTTTTTTGTCACTAAGAGACTTTTCATGCAAAAACTGGCTAAAAAACAACCGTTTTTTCACCAGAACTACTTTTTTGGAAACTTTTTGTTTTCCAAAGCAAGTTTTTATTCGAAAGTACTTGAGTTTTTTTACCCTATTTGTTGTTTATTTAATATTTTGAAGCCCACATTTTTTCTTAGTCTTCATTCCCATTTCATCATATTTTTCTTTAAAAAAAACTTCATTTGCCTTTCATTATGGTGAAAAATAGTTTGATAGTAGCACTCAAGTTTTTGTCATCTGAACTCTTCCGATAGGGTGTTGACTAAACTAGGAAACATGGAATTGCCTGCAAATTCTCATTTTGCAGGCAATATTATTCAGTGCAGGAAATTTGCAAATATTTTCCCTCAAAAGATTTTTTTTTTTTCTAAGCATGGGCCAAAATTTCAAGAATTATACTGTTAATTATTAAAATACAGGTTATCATAGCTTAACTAAAATGCAATTCTTGGATTATTTTATTTTAAAAAGCTCATATTTTTGCTGATTTTGATGCTTCTGGGGTCTTCTACTTTGAAAAATGCAATCTTTTTACATCTCATGTGAGAAATATTTGTCCCTTTTCAATGGTTATTATGCTTTGTTGAAATGCAAATAAATAAATTTTCTTTTTATTTCTGCTAAAACCTGATTTTAAAATTTGTAATGAACACTACAGGATTATTTTTTGCACAATCATTCGCTGTGTCAACATAGAGCTGAAGTCAAGTGCTGTATCGCCGGTTTTGCTTTGATTTTGTCAAGTTAAGCAATATTTGCACAATACTTCTGATCACTGTCAAAAAATGAAGAACTAATTAAAATTATAATTTAGTGCCCTATTCAAGAAAAAATCGGTAGCATTCCACTTCAATTTGAAATCAGTACTCCTTTGTCAAACTGTGGCAGTTAGCGGAATCTTTATGTGGATATGGTTTGATAGAGATGAAATTATGACATCAAACCAAAGCAAAAGTATTCCGTGCTAGAATGCCTGAAAAAAACTCCAAGTTTAAAAAACCAGTTTCAAAATTTCAGAATTGCAAAAAAAAAAAAAAAAAAGCCTTTTCATGTGCAATATTAAAAATTAAACAAATTTCCAATCATTTTTGAAACATGCTCATTACACTTTGTTTTCCTTCTTTCTAAAACAGTTTTTCCCCAAAAGGTTGTAAAAAGTTAAAACAAAGTATTAAAAAAAAAATCATAACAATATATACGCCGCACCTGTTGTATCTGTCACATTGGCAATTTTCAAAAATAAAAAGTGCTGTGCTGATTACACCTGAAAAAATGGTATACGTTTCAGGTTTGATTATGTGATGTGCTAGCCAGTTTATGATATAAGCCTGAAAAGTGATTATTCCTTTAGTTGCACTATTGCTACAAATTTATTAAAAGAAGGGATGGAAAAACAGGATTAATTTAAAATTTCCATGTTTTCTCTCTTTGTTTTAAGCTATAAAACTTTTTATAGTATTTTTTATTTTAATTTTAGTATTTTAGCTATAAAATTTGTTCTCTAATTATAGATTCTTTATGCTAAAGATATTGATCAAAGAAGCACCACGTACGAAAAAGCTATTCATATGGGCAAAGAATATCAGAGGCGGACAACAGTGAGTTTTTTTCTTAACTATGTTTTTTGGTTCAATTTCAGTATTCATGCATTTATGTCTGAATTAGTTAAAACTTCTATTTAATGTTGTAGTCATCTGAAGACTCTACCAGAAATACTTATAACTATTTTTCTTAGACTTGAGTTATACAAAGTGATTTTAATGTACAAATTTGATTTTTATTTGAACTGTTCCAAAGAGCAATTAAAATTCAAGACAAAAAATTAATACCTAAGACAGGCTGAGGCCATCCATTTGGCCTGCTTTCTCTTCTATGATTTAAAAAAAAAAACTTAACAGTTGTGAAAAGATAAGTTAAACTGTCATTGTACCTTCTGGCTAAAAGGTTTTCTTAGTAAAGTTTGAAAATATTAATTACCAATATTAATTAAAAGGCAATTATTGACACCCTGTGGTGACTTATGCCAATTGCAGGGCAAATTGGCCCACATCCTGTATTAAATACTTTGATAATATAAGAGTTCAAGAAATAGACAAACCTTGATCAAATTTTTTGCTCCGTTTCATACAAATAGAAAAATATCTTAATACACCTTCCTTTCATGTTATCATATTGTAAAAATGTATCCCATATGGAGGATATTATAAAGACTAACACTACAGCAAATTTTTTTTTATTAGGACTTTTAATCATGCTTATTACTCAAAAAATAATAAATAAATAGAAATAAAGACATGCTTTTGTCTACTAGATTTTGTTTTCATTAGTGATCTCCCTATTATAATGCATTACTGATCTATTCCTCCCAAATCAATTGTAGCATAATTATATTTATTTTTTTTCTTTCCAGCAACTTATCCTTCGATCTGCAATGTTACGGAATCAAATACAAGTGAAAGTAAATTTATCTTGAATTATTTTGTTTTATTCTATTTTTCCCTGTGATCTCCTTATTTGGGTATATGTCAATCTTTGGTTTCAAGCATTGTATTTAAGAAAAATATTTTTGCTGAACTATATGCTATTATTCATCAATTTAAATTATCTTTAATGTTAGCCTAAAGTAGCTGACCCATGCCAAGCATTCACACTTGACAGAAAGAATGCAAAAACCTGTTCTTTTTTTTAAATTAATTTTTTGGGTAGCAGCAAATTGTGAAATGTTTGTTTAGTTTTTGCTGAAAACTAATCAGTCATCACTATTGGTGAAAATATTTTTAAAATGGTGTCTTACTTCCATTGCTTGATGAAGTAATGAAGTATTACTAAAATTATGTAACTCCCCCCCCCCCCCTCCCCATCCACAAAAAATGAGAAATGATATATTTGATGATGGAAATTTGGATTAGAACTCTGCAAAAGAAAAAAACTGTTAAAATTTTTTGGACCCAGATCCGAACTTGCACCCTTCTGATTATGAGTATGACTCTAACAACTGTGCCGATATGTCTTAAATTGGGATGTTATGGAGAAATGCTAGAATTTAGCGATCTTGATTTTATGAAGTTGAAGTTTTTTTTTTTAGCTACAGCCACAGCTGATGTAAGCTCCTCGCGTAGATGTTCTGTCATGAAAACTTTAAGCTGGAGGAGACTGATTTTAAGCTCTTGGCTTTTAATTTTTCCTATTCAACATGAACCTTTTGACACTTTCTACTTTTGCTGCTTGCAGCTGCTCCATCAATGGAGACACTTACGAAGTTCAACCACAAGAACCCATTGTTTTTTACCTATTTATCTGAAACATGTAATATTTCATCACAAATTGCAGGCGGAATGAAAAAACCCTTGGGAGGAAAGATAATGATCTTGAATCCCTGTCAGCAAGTCGCACAGTGGCAATGAGTTGCGTTCCTCCGAAATCTGTTGAATAATCAACATGAAATAATATTTTTCCACCTATTTGCAATTAATCAACCATTTTTTCATCTTCTCCTGATGTATCATTAATTTTTCTCTTGATGGTGTTGTCTAAAAGTTGTACTCTAATCAACTCCCTTATTGCACCAGGACTTTTTTATTCTGCGTATGATTTCTTTACACCCTGGTAAACTTAAGATTTCATCGATGGTGTGCATTCTTTAGTGAAGCGTTTGAACTAGCAATATTACAGGTGACCTCTTGAGCTCTGTCGAAAACTTTTGCACAAATCACATACAATATTTTTATTTTTCCTTGTTCTATAATTTCAAAAATGTCACGACACACCAGCGATCCTGTTGCAGCACACCAGTGTGCCGGGGCACACCCGTTGAGAAGCACTGCCCTAAGGTATTAGAAAATCATCTTTGTTCGTTGCTTTCAAACTTCTTTGTTATACCCAACAGAATAAGCATGGGAGGAAGCAGAAATGAGTATATCTGCTAGAGACAAATTTTGTGCTAATCCTGTGTTTTAATTTTAATTTCTTGAAGTCCCATGGTGTTTTATACAGTGATACTTTCTGTAACAACGAGGGTTTGAAATTTAAAGGTGATTAGTTCCATAGGGGGCGGCTCCATCCCTTCTGTCTGCCAGAGAAAATTAGAATACTAGCTAGTTTTCACTTCCGTAGTAGTTCTGTATCTTGAAAAGCAGAGCTAATTTCAATTTTTTATAGGGATTTTTGTGTTTAGCAAGACAAAGTACTTCAGAAATTACCTTTTGAGCCAAATACATTTTTGGTGTTAAGTAGTGTAATGACATAGCACAAATTAACTCCCTCTTTTTAGGTTTTGCTAAAAATAATCTTTATGATCTGAAATTGTGTTGTTCTAAACCCATAGCAATCTGAACAGCAATATATTTCTAGTAAACTTTATTTTATAATATTCATTTTTATAACATCATGTTTGAAGTAGTGTGTAGCATTGATAAATAAAATTGTGTTTCAGAGTCCACCAAGAGAAGGATCTCAAGGAAATGAATTAAGTATGACACCAGTTAACAGCACACCTCGGAATTAAAAGTACATACCTTATGCTTCTTTGTCTATTTCAAAATTATTTGATTCTGAACTATTCAAGTAAAATTATGTGATTCCTTTCGTATTTTTTAAATTAAATATTAAATCAAATTATTTTTGTTCACTTTCAGGTGCTACTTGTAAAAATTGAAGCAAGATTCTCAAGCATTTTTGAGTTAGAAGCTTGTTTTCTTACTCATTGACGAACTATGTACAGCTTAGCGTATGCTAATTGTGAAATAAAATTTAATACATTTTGATAGATATCTGAAGTTATTTTCATAGTGTTTCAAGACCTGTTCATAGCTGCCAACTTGTAAGATATTTACACACGTAAGATTGTGATATCATACGACATAATTGTAAGATTAGTTTTAGATATCCAATATTTGAATTTTTATAAGTTTGTTGCGTTGCTTCAGAAGAATGGAGAAACTGCATAGCATATGAAACTTAAGATGAGCTCCAAAGTAAATTTTATTCTGTTCAAATATATGATTTGCCCAATGATATATTAAATATGGTGAGGATGGATGAAAAACGGGCTGCTTTTATGTAATTAGTTGATGCTTCTAGTTCATTGACGTATGAAAGGTGTCTCCTTCATAATGCTTTCCATTCTAGTTATATTTCACAACCCTGCAGAGTGCAAAAGAATATACAGGGTGTCCACTCCAATTGTGGACCAATAGCTAATTTCTAAACCGTTAGAGATAAGCATATAGTTCATTTAGGAAAAAATCTCCAAATTATGAAAGGAATTTTGGGTCTATTCAATGTTTTTCAAAAAATCAAATTTTGAAAGAGTTACGAAATTTAAATTTTTATACAGCCCCCCAGTCCTATCAATCATATTTAGTAAAACATTCTTGACACTGTAACGTTTAAAACTAAAAAAAAAATCACTCCTCTACGACAAAAATTGACCGAGTTATGACGTTTTGAAAAATCAAGATTTTGAAGGATTTCGCATACGGTCCCTTAAGTGATCTCTGGATGACGTCATGAAATAATGCAAAATCTTGATTTTTCAAAAGGTCATAACTCGGTCAATTTTTGTGGTAGAACAGTGATTTTTTTTAAGTTTTAAACGTTACAGTGTCAAGAATGTTTTAATAAATATGATTGATAGGACTGGGGGGCTGTATAAAAATTTAAATTTCGTAACTCTTTCAAAATTTGATTTTTTGAAAAACATTGAATAGACCCAAAATTCCTTTCATAATTTAGAGATTTTTTCCTGAATAAACTATATGCTTATCTCTAACGGTTTAGAAATTAGCTATTGGTCCACGATTGGAGTGGACACCCTGTATAGTAGCATCAGTACCACTTGAGCTGTACGGTTCTCTGTCTGATAGTGAACTACACAACGTTTTGATCACTAAAAACTTACAAAATACAAAAAAAATGAACAAGTTTTGAAGGTCAATCATGGAATGGTCATGAACAACTTATGAAAGCTGAAGTGCCAGTTATATTAGTTTCAGCAAAAGCAGATAGCTATGTTAATTTACAAAAGAAAAATTAAGATTACAAAACAACTATTGATTTCTCCCAAAAGGATATTCTGAGGGCCCTGCTCCACATTGACGTAAAGCAGAAAAATAGGCAGAAACGTAAAATGGCTGTTTTTCATTTTCCGTTGCCTTTCGGTCGGACTCATGCTCTACTTGGGCAGAATATGTTGCACCGAAAAGAAAAGCGCCATCTGGGCAGAATAATCTGCATTCTCATTGGATATTTGATATTTAGATAACAAATGGGATAAATACCTCATTATGAAGTATTATTCAAAATAATATGATTGGGTGAAAGATTGGCAACAAATAACGGAGCTTTAATAGTTATTTAATTTAGTTGGCAAGGAATTACCCATCATGCTAAAGCTTTTTTTGAGCCAAGTCCTGTCTTATTTACTTGGCGATATTTTATTTTCACTTTGAACGGATATCTTTAGCGGAAACAAACCAAACTGGCAATAAAATTTCCATTCAAGTATTTTATTGTGAATTTCGCTAAGCATTGTAATTATTTTCTATTGTTTAAATCTTAAAAGTTGTTGTTTTTTTTTTTCTTTTCAAGAAAAAATTTTTTTCCTGTTGAAGAAGACACAATAAGCATAAAAGGTGACAAAAAAAAAAGCTTCAGTGTTGAGTAGATGTTTTGGCGAAAAGTACAGCAAATGCAGAATGATGACATGAAATTTGATTTGATGGTAAAATGTATTATTTGTTTTGAGTTTTTACATTTTAATGGACATTTTGCAGTGGCTTTAGTACTAATCTTTTTTAATAAACGCGTTGACAATGTTTCCGTACCATTCGCAATTGTACTATATATTTTGCGAAATGAATTTATAACAACGTTATGTTTTCGTAGTCGTATCGAGTTTTCAAAATTAAGGCTGTTATTGCACCTTTAAAAAAAAATCAGTGCCTACTTTGCCAAATAAATTAGACCCTCAATGCCATGAAGCATTCAAATATTTTTTGAATACGCCGTCAAAAATAAAACACGCAAACCATAACTTAAATGAATTAAAAAATTTATTAATACATAAAATAACCTACACACTCTACTATTTATTGCTAATCTAGAAAAATTTGCTATTTTTAAAAAAGAAAGTACTGATAAACACGAAACATTTCACTAGAACTTTATTACACAACCTTAGCTAGTTTTATTCTCGCCAAGCGATCCATAACTCAGCCAAAGGTCAAAACTTTTTTTTTAAAGCTCAATTAAAATTAGTAAATACAGGAGTGAGCAGAATTAAACATATATTTCCAATCTCCCCAAGCAATCAATAACTCAGCAAAGCATGTCATAAATTGTAAGTTCCATTACAATGTAAAGCAGCGGAAGCACCATTATTTATTTCGGATCTCGCCAAGAAACAATATTCCCGTAATCCTGCCGAGTTTTGAATGAAATAATAATAATAAAAATCTCGCAAAGGACAGGAATTGTTGACATGATTACATATTACGAGATAGTGGACTTAAAAAGCCTCAACTGAAAGCTTATTTCGAGCATTTCGCTAGTTGCCCCCCATATTGCTTTTTTCACTTGATTTTTTGTCATTAAGTAATGGGTGTTTTCTCACTTCTCTTTTGAATATTTACCAAATGCACTTTCGTTCATGCAGTATAGTAATGGCTACCGCCAAGGCTAGAAATGTTTACATCTCATGATAAATTTCTATTGCTGTTGGACAAATTAAAAATCCAAAAGTTTTCAGTCCTCTATTACGCCGCGTAATAGTACTCGGATTTTCGTTTTCTGCCTTCAGTTTCGGTCACGTTTTCCGCTGATGTGGAGCAGGACTTTTAATGATTTCTATGAATGGTGCACCTTACAGAAAAATATTAATCAATGTTTTACAAATGCACACTTTTATTCTTGAATTGTTAAAAGCACAAGCTTGGCTTTTGACTCTGTGTTGTAATTCTATATTTTTCTTTTGTAAAATCAATGCTGCTATTTAGTATTCTGTTCAGTTTTGGTATCCTTACCTTAAGAAAGATACTAATTTATTGGTTAAGGTTCAAAGAAGGACTACAAGGGTAATTAATGGGTTTTTTAATTTAGAGTGATTCCAGACTTAGAGTGCTTAATGTGTATAGTCTTGAGCAAAGGAGAGTCAGAGGGGACATGATTCAGTTATTTAAATTTATCAAAATGAAAGAAGTTACTGGATTGAAGTTTTGCAGAGAGCTGGACGAGGGGCTATTGTTTTTAAACTCTTCGAATCTCAAGCTAATTAGGAAAATGTACTGTTTTAACAGAGTAGTTGGGCCCTTGGAATAGCTTACCGGAAGAGGTTAAGCAAGGGAGTGGATAGCATTAAAAGGGCCATTGATCTTTATTGTGGACTATAAATTGACCAGGACCCCCCAACCTAGCTGGGCCCAGAGCCTGTTGTTGGTCCTCACATTTGTATTGGTTTTCTTTCTTTACCCCCCCCCCCTTATGGCTGATAAAAGTGCAGATTAATTACATGTAAAGATCTGAAAATATTATATAGCTTTAAATTTTATTGGTAAGTTGTGTGTTTGTAAGAAAAGCAGTCGAAAACTTTGTACAATTGATGAAGTTAAAAATACAAGACGTGTCTACAAGTACAAATAAAGGGTTTAAAAAGAGTTAGAAAACTCTAGCAAATAGCTATTTCGGGGCTATTATGAATGAAGCCCCATCATCAGTGCAAAAAGATGATGGTTCACTGACACCAGTCAAGTAAACCAGGAATGCAAGAAGCGTGAGGGTAAATAAACAGAACAGGCAGAGTAGGTACGCAGAAACTATTACGTCATGGGTTAAACACGACAACTGCGCAACAAAGATTACGTCACAGACGAAAAAGTTTTCAAATAAGAGATTTCCAAATGTTAGGGAAAGGAGGGGTGCTAGACAGATCATTGACTACTAATTCAGAATTTTTCCAGATATAATAGGATTCCCAAAAATCGAAGAACAACTATGGATAATTTTTACAGAGGAAAAATCAAAAATATGGCCACATGACCAACAATTTTGGGCAATGGAAGAGCGTTTGAAATCCGGTTTTTAACCACAATTTTCATGTTTTTTAACACGGAACTTTAGAGCGCGTCGGCTCTGTCCTATATAAATTAACTTACATTGCCATGAAATATTATTAATACCCCTTCTATCAAGACCCTGAACGTTTGAGTTGCGAAAAATTGTTAATTTGTTTACTGGAGAAAAGGCGACAGAAAAATTGAACTTTTTTTAAAGTTCTGGCAATCTGAAAGCTGATTCTGGGAAAATATGGTATAAAACAACGGTGTTGGAATAGTTCTCCGAATTAGGCGTTTGATCAAACGCTTGTGTTAAAAAACAGGATTTCAAACGCTCTTCCATTGCCCAACATTGTTGATCATGTGGCCATATTTTTCATTTTTCCTGTGCAAAAATTATCCATATTTGTTCCTCGATTTTTGATTTAGATTTTTGGAAATCCTATTATATCTGGAAAAATTCTGATTTAGTTGTCAATGATCTGTCTAGCACCCCTCTTTTCCCTAACATTTTGAAATCTCCTATTTAAAAACTTTTTCGTATGTGACGTAATCTTTGTTGCGCAGTTGTCGTGTTTAACCCATGACGTTATAGTTTCTGCGTACCTACTCTTCCTGTTCTGTTTATTTACCCTCACGTTTCTCGCATTCCTGGTTCACTTGACTGGTGTCAGTGAACCATCATCTTTTTGCACTGATGATGGGGCTTCATTCATAATAGCCCCGAAATAGCTATTTGCTAGAGTTTTCTAACTCTTTTTAAACCTTTTATTTGTACTTGTAGACACGTTGTCTTGCATTTTTAACTTCAAGTTGTGTGTTGATTGAAAAAGTGTGCAAATGCAGCCTTGGCAGGCATGGTAAGGCAGGGGCCTGGCCAGAGGAAAATCGGGTCCGTTAACGAACCCTTCACTAAAATACGATCAAGCAAAACGGACCCTTCACAAAAATGCGATCAAGCAAAACGGACCCTTCACAAAATGCTGATCAAACAAACGTACATTTCACACATTATTCATTCAAAAAGCAAATCTGAAATCAAAATAATGCATAGCATATTTCTGTGTAAAAGCCCATAACTTTTGGGCCTTTTCTGAAGTTAAAGAAGGGAATCGCTTATCCGCTAACTTTGCGGGAAAAAAAAAAAAAAGTCGGCACTTCCTGCCTGCCCTGCGATGCTCGGGCAAGCAAAAATCTTTAGTGCAAAATGTAGCACTTTTTGTTGGTTTCTTTTAAAGAAATTAACAACTTAAAAAGGTAGTTTTGCTTTGACGGTTCTGCTTGTTTGTTTTATCATATGCAAATCAAAGTGGCTTGCTGCGATGTTGCTGTTGTTATAGATTTCTCTGGAAGTGCAGAGTAAGGATTTTTCTCCCTGCTATGGACTTAAACATAAAGGAAATAATAATAATAGCAATTATCAGCAGAATGAACTTAGAACTGCAAACAGATAGCTAGGGTTGGAGAAAAAAATGGGATTGCTTCTGGGTAGAGCGATCAGCTATTTAAAATTAAAATTATTTCCATCTGACGTCTTTGGTGCGATGTTTTGACCTTATTTTGGCAGAAAATTATCTTTTTTTTAATTTCATTTATTAATTTTTTTTTTTAATGCTTACAAGGGTGATGTTTTAGTTATATTCAGGAATTAATGTATTTTTGCGTCTGTTAATATTGGAAGTCTGGTATTGTTTTTTTTTTGCTATGTTTCCCTACCGTATTTTTTCTCCGAATTTTTGGCGAATATGTCGGTGATTATTAATGACATTCATCATATAAACCTGATGAAATATAGCTTTAAAATTCTTGACTTTAACAAATTATTAAAAACCGTTTTTATATTTCTGATGCTTTCATTTTGAAAAAAGCGATCTCTGCATCCGATATGAAAATCGAATTTTACTTACTTTTCAAGCTAATTATTCTTTATTAGGAGGCAAATAAATGAAAATTCGCTTTATTTTTTGCTCAGATCATTATTTAAAAATTTTTAAAGCAAAATTAACTGTTCTTTTATGAGTCTAAATGTTAAACGATCGTTCCATTTTATTTTTGCATTAATTGTGTTAACAGACATTAATAATATGTTTACCATTGACCTTTAAATGCAATTGTAAAAAAATTCACCAAAAAAAATTATTTAATGTTCCGTTTTTATGCTTTTAATGTCACTTGAATTCACTCGAAAACTTGAATTCACTCGTCACTTTGAAAACTGCAATCTCTTTGCATCCGCGACAGGAATCGGACTTTTCGCATTTTTGATGTTTAATACGCTTTTTTAAGAGGAAAACAAATGAAATTCATTTTTTTTTAATTCAAAAAAAAAAAAAAAATTTGCTTTTTTTTTTTTTTTTTTTTTTTCCAAAATTGTTTGATTTTCACAAAATTATTTGATTTTCCACAAAATTATTTAGTTTTTCACAAAAAACGAACCCTATGAAAAATCCTGGACAGACCCCTGTAAGGTCTTTGAAGTTGATATGTTGGCAGCTATGCATGTTTAATTACTAGATTTGATTTGTACTTTACAACTCTGTTCGGTAGAACAAGAGCTAACAAGAAAGAAACTTTTTATTTATTTTAATCTTTGTAATTACTCGAAGTAAGTAGTTGCAATAGTTGAAATAATTTATTTTCACTCGCCTTATAATTCATTTTTTCAGGGTTCACTTTCGTCATACTTTTTAGATTAAAACTCTTTCAGAAGATGGGAAAAAATTGTTTTGCTTTTTCACGTCACGTAAAAATTGTATTTCTGTAGTGAAGTAAATTCTTGTAAAAGTACAATGAATGTGATAAAAAGGGTGAAGAATGTTGGTCTATTCTAACTTTTTTTTTTTTTTTTTCGGTTCTGAATTTCTGTTGTATGCATACTTTGTTCATCATTTTATGTTATAAATTATCTTCTCAAAAAGATAATTTCATAAAACATGTACATGAGCTAATATTTAGAAAAGTGCCAATTTGAGTCCCAAGTCAATTTTCACTAGTATTTCAATAACTAGTTTAAAAAATAATTTTCCCCAGAAAGAAGATAAGGTTCTGCTTTCATTTCATCTAATAACATCAGAAAAAAAAAATTTTTTTTCTTCAGAAAATATTGTTTTTATACATAAAAAATCAGATCGGTAACTTGTCCCCAGTAGCAAAGCTTAGCATGCAAACAGGTCATGCGCACTTTCTAACTTCCCAAAAAAAAACGCACTTGCACGAAAAACGATTCTATTTTTACCCCTTTGTTAATATTTTACTTCATTTTTGTTTTAATCGATTTCTGATTTTCTAGCCGATGCGAAATAAGCGTGTCCCAAGTTCCGCCGTCAGAGTGGTAACAATAACTTCCGATCTATGTTTAGGCTCCCAAAATCATTTCCTGCACCTATACCACGTGATACTGAGTACCTGGTGGGATGTTTTATCGAATCGTAATTAAAAATTTGCATTTCTGCATCTAAAATTGTAGGTAAGATTTTTTAAAGTGATTTTATAAAATGTGTGTCATTTGAGTCATCAGATCGGTAACACGCTCTAAAATGCGCAGTTTTTATTATTTTAAAAATTATTTTATATATAAGTATAGTCCTTTATTACAAGTGAAAAAACCACGTGTTTGATTTTGGTTTAGTGCGATCGACTCGGAAATAAAAAAAAAAACTTTGTCAGTTTGTCAGATCGGTAACAGTCAGAGCGGTAACATTGAAAAACAGCGAATATGTTACAGAACTAACTCACACGTTTCAGAATTATAAAAAGCAAAAATCATAGGTTTTAGCCATATATTGAATATTTTTGTTCTTAAAAAATGAAAAGCAATGAGTTTTTAGTACAATTGCTTCATTTGTGGTTTGTATGACCTAACAATAGAAGTTAGTAAAATAAGAAAAATTGACACTGCAGAAATTAAGTTAATTAATTATTATTATTTTATTTATTTATTTATTTATTTATTTTTTTTTTTTGGTGCTTCAATTTCTCATAACTTCGCTAAATAACTAGATAATAACTAGCATGCTAAATTTGAATTTCTGATCAAGAAATTAAATTTCCTGCAACTAATTAAAGAAAAGCAAGCAGCAGAGTTGTGTGTTGAAAAAGTTGAAGTTGTGTGTTGTTTCAAAACAGAACAAATGTTTTATTAGCTTGGATTTGGTAATCTCATAATTTATTTTATCTAAAAACCTTATCGCTCATTTTATTTCCAAGAAATGCTTTTTTATAATGAAATTTGATTTTTTAGCCTAATATATATTTTTTAATATAATTATCTTAATTCTATGTTAAAAATGCAAGGAAATGATATCATATTTAGAGATGTTAACGAAGACTGAAAGCATGAACTCAAATATGTAGCTCTTATTAACATTAGATCTGTAACATTCATCAGATCTGTCTGAAAGCATAAACTCAAATATGAAGCTCATATTAACATCAGATCTATAACGGCTTAAGAGTGAGTAATCTAAGGAGGGGGTACAGGGGCGCCCCGAGCTTAAATTTTTGGGAGGGGGAAAATTCTTAATTTGCCGAATGGAACTTCAAAATGTGCCGAATGAAAAAAATACGAGTATGTACACAAACTTACTACCATTACTTGTGAGAAAAGACGATGGGTGTAACTTAAAAAGAGAAAAAAAAAAACAAGAACTTCGATAACTAACAACGGGGTTGTGTGCTTAATCGCCAAAGCGATTGATTGGATTTCTTATATATATATTATACAGATTAAAACATATTGACTGCAAGACACAGTGGCGTAATCAGGGGGTGGGCTGACAGGCCTGCAGCCCCCTCCGAAATTTTCAAAACGATTTTTAATAATGTAAGCCACTGGCAAAACAGATTATAAAATATTGCATATTAGTAGCTTATTTTTCAATGGCGAATCAACGAAATTATGTAACGGGATTTTTTTTTCAACGCTATTTCTTCATATATTACATGCATAATTTATTGAAAATGATGAAAACTAATTTTATTAAATTCTAAAAAAAAGCATAATGTTTGAAAAAAATTTGAACAAAGATTAAACTTAATTTATGGCTAAAATTTTTTTCCAAAGGCATGACGACTTTTAACGCAGAAATTAATTTGTTTCTAGTTATTGAGATCGGTGGCGGATTTACCAAGTCACACATGTCGCAACTGTGACACAAGAGCCCGGAAAGGAATTTAAACTGCACATGAAAAAATTTTCACGTAAAACAATGGGCTCCCAAAATGTATTGCGGCAGGCTCTCAAGTGTGGGAGTCCTATGGCCATTGATTTAAATCAGTGAGTAAAAAATGCATTGAAACAAATTAAAAGAGGAAGAAAAAAAGGTTAATTTAAAACTAACCGTTAATAGCGATAATTCGCTGCTTGAAGCAGTCTTTATTTTTTTTTCTTACCGCATCAAATGGATTTTTTGGAGCTCCAGCAAGTTTCACGGAAATGTGTCTTCCACCGTGGCAAAGTTCCTTATGTTTTCGTTTATAATCGTCATCAAAATTAGTTCCAAAAATTAAACACTCAACTTTATATCGTTTACGAATTATCTTCATTGCAAGCAAAATCAATAAATTAAGAAAAACAGATAGATGTATTTCAGTACTATAATTAAAACGAATAACAATATTGAACTAGTTCGACGGTCGATTCTTTTTCGTAGCGAAGAAAGTCAAGAAATGGAACTAAATAAATGAAGCTAAGCAGATAATATTTTTCAGTGCGAGAAATGAGAAAATCTGCTAGTGAAGCAAAAAAAATCTGAAGTCACCGCACATAATATTAGAGCTCTTTGCGTTCAAAGTGCAACATTTATGCATTGCAGCATTTTCACTATACATTATCCGTCTTGTCTGGAGTCATGCTACACACACTATGTAATTCACTGAAAGGCGCCAAGGAAAGAAACGGTTTGGTTCATGGTAAATAACGTCAATGAAAGAATGAGATATCTTTTTATTAATCGGATCTTCTCATTTCAAAGATGACTAATGTATAGCCAAAAAAAAAAAAGAAAGATTGCAAAAAAATATTTCAATACGATTCCTGAATGTGCCGAATCGTTGTCCGATATGCCGAATGAGGAAGATGCTTGGGAGGTCCCGGTGACCTCCCTGGACCTCCCTTCGGGGCGCTCCTGAGGGGGTAAATAACTTCCTTGACCTCCCCCCTTTTATTTTCTTGCATTTAGACCCAATTTAGACTTAAAATCCAATATTAGTTTTTTTCTGCAAAAAAAATTTTTTTTTCAGAAAACTCCAACTTCAAATTGGCACTTTTCTAAATATTGGCTCACATACTTCTGTTTTTGAAAAGCAGGTCATTAAACTAAAGTATTTCCCTTCAAATATCTTACGGTCGTTTTGAAAAAAAAGCTGGGGAGGGGGGAATAGAAGAAATAACTTTTACTTTATTTTTAAAGTTAAAGGGATTGGATAAAACTGTTCTGTTACATACATTTTGCTTAAATTAAATTAGGCATTTAAAGTTTCAATAATATTGATGTTCATTAGCGCACATTTTTACGTTTGGTTGGCTCCCCGCTACACCCCCCCCCCCCCACCCCACCCAAGTAAGAAGAGGAAGGGGGCGGTGGGTGTCAGCCAACTTCTAAAAGGTTGAGAACCACTGCATACTAAACCATAGACGTACTATATTCTCTACTAACATAAAATATTCATCTATTCAATGCTTCATTCATCAATGCAATTATTGATGCTACTTATATGGATTTTACTTCATGCTTCTAAAATATTTTGGTGAGGGTACATTAGTTTTAGTTTCATATTATCTTGAAATTCATATTTTACTTTTTACCATAGTTGGGCTTAATTTGGCGGGGACAAAGGGAGGCTATTGCCGTTCTTGTTTTGCCCCCCTAGTTTTTAAGCAAATAATTTTCTTTCATTTATTTTTATTTATTCCTTTATTTATTTTTTCACTTTGCCCCTTACTTTACAAGGCCAAGTTACGCCTAAAGCTTAAAGTAGTGGCAAGAAACTTTGATGTACTTGAATTATAACCTCATAAATGGAATCAAAATCTAAAATTGTTTAAAACACATTTATTCTAAATTTACAGTTGTGCTTAATTGAAAAAAAAAAAAAAAACAGTATTTTTAATTTAAAAGCAAAAACTTTCATTACAATTATTAAATTTTTAATTTTAAATAATCATTCAGTCTTTTTTTATATGCTAATAAGAAAAAGTGATCATGATGAAAAGACTCCATATCCAAATTAAAAGAACACATAATGAACAATTAGATTATTCTCAACTAAATATCAAGAAGTAAAAGAATCTCTTAAAGTTAAATATTTGTTCATTGAGGCAACACACTCACATATAATGATTTAAGTATTATGAATGTCAGTCAGTTTGACACTTTTAATTCCATTCTTTATCAATTATGTTTTGCTGTTCATAGCACAGAAAAGAATAGTCTTTGAATGTGGTGGATATTTCAAAGTATCCTATCGCAGACACTAATATACATTTTTCATTCTACCCCGAAATCTTCTGCCACGTCAATAAATAAAAAGTGAAACTAAAATTTACAAAAATGTCTTAACTCGAAATCCAAACAATTTTTCAGAAAACGCATGTTCGTTTTATGAAGCTATTTTTGCTCTAAAGTATCTGATTGCATCATATCCAACCACTAATTTGCTTTACAGCTTTCGTAATTTCTCGATGTACGAGAGCACTAATTGTACCACCACTAGTTGCTACAGAAACACCTCGTGTATAGTCAGGTGGCGGTATTGGTGGTATTTTGTCCAGTTTTTCAGTACTGACCCCCGAATATAAATCGCAGTTGCTGTGTCCTCTTATTAAAAAATTACTCCTGTAAGCTACTGGCATTTGATAGGAAGATACAATAGCTGGCGGTCTCCCCCCAGGATACTTTGAAACTTTGCTGGTAGGATCGTTTGTTGGCAATGACAACTGTCTTGATACCATATCATGATCTGCGCGTCGCACTAAGAAGAAATTTGAAGAGTCAACAACTTTTGTTTCTCCTTCCAGTTGCCTACGTGTTCTGACTTCGTTAGTCTCCCTGCGATCTTCAGATCGACTTCTTTGTCCCATTTTGCGCCCGGAGTTGGCACCTGGATAACGAAAAGCAGAACCATTCTTCTTGTCTTCGATGAGTTTAGCACATGCTCGACTGACACGTTTGTCACTTGGAGGAATTGGGATGTCAGGGTAACTCCAGTTGATTCCACTGTCCGATTCAGACTCACTGAGTGCTGAATCCGCCGATTCTTTATCTGAGTTGGATGTCTTGGATCCGAAACCAGTCGATGTCGAGGATGCGGTCTTCGTGTAGGGTTTTTTCTGTAGCAAAGGATTGGAATTGTTGGAAGAAGTTGATTTGGTGCTCAGGTTTGGTGAAGTGCTCTCTTCGTAACAAGAATTGTCTGATCGGAATCCAACAGGCGGACGAATGGTCGGAACATCGATGAAAATTTCTTCGGTTCCTAGTTGACCAGTATCTCCGGAGAGGAACGGATCGTCATCATCGTTAAATAAAGTTGTTTTCATATCCAAAATATTCAGTTGGTTCTTTTCTGCAACTGGCTAAAAGAAAAGTTTACATTAGTTTTAAACGAAAATCAAGGGAAATACTTCATGCTTTAGGTTTACGTTTTAAATTGTGAAAGCAGAAAGAAATTATGTTCCAAGAAAAGCGGTTTCTAAGAATCCAATTGATTCATTTTAATGTGGCTACAAATCCATACTTTGCTACTGAACATTGCCAGGGTCAACGAAAGACCACGTCAGCCTAGTCGAAAACTAGAAGCTCAGTTCAGAATCAGAGTACTATACTCTGCCGTGCTAAGCACAAAAGGGATATGTAGACGATCTCAAACTGAGGTATTGCTGTTTAAAGTTTTGCACCTCCGTGTATTTGATTCATATATATTTTTTCATATATTATTGAAAAAAAAATTATGATTTTGATCTATATATTTTTTAATATTTCCTGCTCTCAAATGACTATAAAACATTGCTTTGTGATAAAATAAGTTACAAAGAACCACCAAGTGACAATAACTCAAATTTGTTAAAAAATGCAGATACGACTTTTGTGCGAAGCACGCCAGTATAGTTTTATGGGTGGAGGGCTCCACAGCGATGAAACTGGGTAGGGACCCATCTTAGATTTCGACGGTCCTGAACATTGTTGCTTTTGCTGGAGAGAACTTTTCTTCTAAACGAAGTGGCCTCATAAAAAAGAAATCATTTTAATTTTTTACCTGCACCAGGAATTTTAAAAGGAACTTTTTGAAAATGTTTTCGAAGTTTAAACAACTAATCGTGAAACGAATTTAAAAGTTTTCAAACCTCCTTCTACTTACTTTTGGTTTTGTCATTTCAGTCTTCAAAGTAGTCACTTCTTCATTTAGATCTTCACATTTCTCTTTCAACTGAAAACGAAAAAAATAATATGTTAAGAAAAATACATAAAAATTTACCCCTTATTCTGACCTAGTATAACCTTGTGAGTTTTTTTTCTCGGTTGTATTTTTTCTGCGCTTGCTCATTAATTGTATCAGAAACATTGTTCTTTCTATTTCCATGGGAAGAGGGGATGATATTGCCCAATCTGCCCATAATTTAATTAACTATAATAAATAATTTTCTTCCTGTTTGTTCGAAAAAATTCCTCCCTGTTTTTTTATGAATCATATCTTAGAATTATATGTGTCATATTTTATTACAATAAGAAATATAGTAAAATACATATCCCAACTTTTTTTTTGAAACTTTAACTTCCCACGTTGTGACAGGCCCCCCCCCCCCCCTGTTTTGTAAATCAATTAAAACGGTTTTAAACGAAAAAACCAACATAGAATAACCTTTATCTCTTGCGCGGAATGTGTTATTAAAGATTCTGGGGTGAATCATTATTAATCATTCGTCATTTCATGTCTGAGTCCTTATTTTTAAGGTTAAATTTAAAAAAAAAAAAAAAAAAAAAAAAAAACCTACTCGCATTCAGTGTATATACTGTCGGCCCCGATTAAACGAATACTGTCCTTTCCAAGAAATATTATTCGATTAAGCGGGGATCTTAAACATTGCATCTATGGCATCGGTATCGGTTCCAGGATGTTTTATTCGTACAAGCGGGGTATTCGTTTATATGTTACCCGCGGGAACGACAGTATTTCCAAAGTAACAGATTCCCTCAAAATAAAGTAAAAAAATGTATCTTTTAAAGGTATTTTTTTTTTTAATTTGAAGAAAGAAAAAATAACCGTTAGTTCAATGGCAGTGTATTTAATCTACTCTACTTCTTTCGTTAAAATTATCTCTTCAACTGAACCATGCAACGAATTTACCAGACCATGTATGTAGTACCCGTCATAAAGTTATTCAGCAATCGAAAAAGGATTTTCCAATGGATTTACTTTCTAAGATATAAATTTAACGAAAATTACAGTCCATATGGTATACGCGGGATTTTGCAGTTTTACATAAATGAACAAACAAATGAAACATTTTCCAATAAAAAGCGTATTCAAAGAATAGTAGAGTGATTCCATACCAACTCACCGAATGGGGGTCGCACGACCGACTCGGATTTTCTTTTAATTTGGCACACATGTTGATCATATAGAGGCATGGAAAAGTCCAAATTGTTAGGTTCCTGCTCCACTTATTTTCTGAGATACATGCCCTCAAAGTTTGTCCTCCACGTCAAAATACTAAAAACGTGATGTTATTTAATCATTTTTTATAAAAAATCGTACTCATGCAAAATAAAAGTGTTAGATATCTATGGAAACTAGTTACTCCAAGCATTCCGAAAAAAAATACTAGAACGTTCATAATGAAAATTGCCAAGACAGGGCTCTTTAAAGTTGTCACCACAAAAACTTGATTTTGCAGATTTTGCTAAAATTGAGGCATTTATTACAAAAAAAGGCAAACAAAACCAAAGGTTTTCTCACTTTCTGGCAGTGTACAGGTCCTCCCTGTAAATTGCTACGCAATAAATTTTTTGGGTTTCTCACTCCTTGGAAATATTTTAGCTTAAAGATAAGCCATAAGGCAAAAAATGCGTTTTTGGTCATCTTGGCAGCCATTTTTCTCATAAAGGGGGAGCAGTAGAAACTTTAATTTTTTTTTAAACAAGCCACTGATATGTTAGCTATTCACAGGAGAAGAGTTTACTTTTGGTTATTTCTCCCATTAAGAGATATCCTGCTGACAGTATATGCATGTTTTTCGCGACGACCATATGCTTTTGTTCCCCCTCTCATGGACTTAAAATTAATTAGACCAAAAAATAATGATATATTTATTAATAGCTGTATTATCTACCCAATATGTCATGAAGTTTAATTTATTAAATCATTGAACAATAAATTAGATAATTGATGAAAACAAGAAATAGTATTTCTCTGATGCCTGAGCATTATGCATTCATAATTATAAAGCACTAAATACTTTCTTGAGAAATTAATTAACATAAAGGAGCTCTAAATATTTATATTATAAGCAATACCCAATCTTGTGATTGGGATACTCCTGTTTTTAATTGAAGAATTTCTTGAATATCACATGAATATCAGGAAAATAAATGAGGTCTTTTCGTTTGATGTAGGATATTTTATGACAAATTTCATTTGATGGGCTACTAACTGAGCATGGTGATAAAGAGCTATTAATTTCAGCATCGAATTCCATTTTACCTTATTAACAGTTAAATATTTACAAAATAATTAAATAAATAATTTAATATAAAGCCATGCTTGAAGAATTAAAATTAGTGCAACTAATTTATTCCCATACTGATCTTTACAAAACTGACATGTGTTGAGCACTGATAAGAACTGACAAGAATAAGTTTACTCACTAAAATACTAGTTCACAGATACTATAAAGCGTACATTCTATTTTCTACAAAATAATACTGCAACAAAGAACAAGGGTATAAAGGGGTAGGTACTAAAGAATTTCTTGAAAAATCAATTAAAATAAGGAGCTTCGAATATTTATCTCATAGGCAATACCCAATCTTGTGATTGGATGTTCCTGATTGATGGCTATAAACAGGAGGATACCCTTGTTCTTTGTTGCAGTATTATTTTGTAGAAAATAGAATGTATGCTTTATAGTATCTGTGAACTAATATTTTAGTGAGTAAACTTTTTCTTGTCAGTTCTTATCAGTGCTCAACGCATGTCAATTTTGTAAAGATCAGTATGGGAATAAATTAGTTGCACTAATTTTAATTCTTCAAGCATGGCTTTATATTAAATTATTTATTTAATTATTTTGTAAATATTTAACTGTTAATAAGGTAAAATGGAATTCGATGCTGAAATTAATAGCTCTTTATCACCATGCTCAGTTAGTAGCCCATCAAATGAAATTTGTCATAAAATATCCTACATCAAACGAAAAGACCTCATTTATTTTCCTGATATTCATGTGATATTCAAGAAATTCTTCAATTAAAAACAGGAGTATCCCAATCACAAGATTGGGTATTGCTTATAATATAAATATTTAGAGCTCCTTTATGTTAATTAATTTCTCAAGAAAGTATTTAGTGCTTTATAATTATGAATGCATAATGCTCAGGCATCAGAGAAATACTATTTCTTGTTTTCATCAATTATCTAATTTATTGTTCAATGATTTAATAAATTAAACTTCATGACATATTGGGTAGATAATACAGCTATTAATAAATATATCATTATTTTTTGGTTTAATTAATTTTAAGTCCATGAGAGGGGGAACAAAAGCATATGGTCGTCGCGAAAAACATGCATATACTGTCAGCAGGATATCTCTTAATGGGAGAAATAACCAAAAGTAAACTCTTTTCCTGTGAATAGCTAACATATCAGTGGCTTGTTTTAAAAAAAATTAAAGTTTCTACTGCTCCCCCTTTATGAGAAAAATGGCTGCCAAGATGGCCAAAAACGCATTTTTTGCCTTATGGCTTATCTTTAAGCTAAAATATTTCCAAGAAGGAGTGAGAAATCAAAGTTATGCATTGTGTAACCATTTATAGTAAACATCTGTACACTACCAGAAAGTGAGTAAACCTTTGGTTATGTCTTCCTTTTTTTGGAATAAATTCCTCAATTTTAGCAAAATCGGGAAAATCAAATTTTTGTGATGGCAACTTCTAAGAGTGCTATACCTTAACATTTTCCGTTATAAACATTGCCATATTTTTTTTCTGAATGCCAGGAGTAGCTAGTTTCCGTAGATATCAAACACTTTCATATTGCATAAATAGAAATTTTAAGAAAAAATTATTAAAAAACATCAATTTTTCGGTATTTTGAAGGTCCGGACAAACTTCGAGGACCCGTATCTCGGGAAATAAGTGGAGCAGGTAACTTTCCTTTTGGGCTTTTTCATACCTCTATACCATCAATCTGTATACCAAATTAAAAAAAAAAAATCCGAGTCGGTCGTGCGACCAACTTTTTTTTTTTCGGTGAGTTGGTATGGAATCGCTCAGTAACTGTTAAATATTTATATAATTAAAATCTCTTTTTCGAGGTTTGGATCTCAGTTGCATCTAAACAACATTCGAAAATAATTTTGCCGTTCAAAAAACGTAATTGTCTATATTTTTCATCATCGCAACTTTGAAAATTTAAAGATAATTCCGCCTTCAAAGCGCGTCCTTCTTTCTCTCCAAGTTTAATATGAATAAACTAAAAAAAAAGGACGTATTTACTTACTTCCAGTTCTATTTGCATCAAATTAATTTTATCTTCTTCTAGTTTCTGAAAAGAAAAAGTAAGAGATTAATTAAATATGAGTGTTTCTTTCTTCAGTTGCGCCATTCATTTTTGAGACATCTGCGAATTATAATAAATATTGTGTAGAAAATATGAATGAAAAAAAATAGGGCAGGAATCAACAGAATTACATTATTTAAAATGCGGTTTTAAGACTTCTTATCCTTAAAAAGAAAAGCAGGAAAGAAGGCCCAAAAACTAAACGTCTTTAAAAATATAAATAAATCAGTAAATAAAACTAATTACTTCAGGGAATATTTCAAAATAAGAAAAAGGAAAGCAGGATAATGAGATGAGTACATGTGAGCCCCACTGTCTCACCACGTCCCCATCAAATAACTTTCAATTTCTTTGTTACCCCCCTCCTAGTTATTTTTGAGGTCATACCAGTTTGTTTCGTACGAAACAGTTTTTTGTTCGAGAGATTTTAGCCGATATCTTATTTCCATTTTTTTTTTCCATACAGAGTTTAACCTGCAAAAAACATTGTGCTCTACGTGAAAATCTGAAACTAATCTAAATAGTGATTGACGGAATTATTGCAAAAAGCTTAGTTCCACAAGACATAATACTTACTTGAAGCGCCTGCCTTAAAAGCTGCACCTGAAAAAAGAAAATCATTTGTTATTGTTCCTGTTCAAGTTATCATAAACAAGAAAATTTGCAATTCATTAAGAAAAAAATATTTGAAGCAAATTGACTAAAAGTTTAGTTTATCTCATACTGAAAGAAATTTCTACACATTGAGTGAAACTATATTATGTGATCCAACAGTAACCTAAAATCTGACAATGAATCTTTAAATAAAATTACTAATTGGTTTTTGGTTTCGTTAATTTATATTTTTATTATGTTTTGCATTTGTTAGTTTTATAAAGTTTTCTTCCACATTGTAGCTCATGTTAGAATTTATTGCAGTCAAATTCGCTTATAACTAGTTCCTATATCACGAGAACCCGAATTTAATGAAGAGACCTGAAATATTTGGATGGAGCAATGTCAAAGCTTGGAAGCATAACTCGCGATTAACAAGTAAGCTCCTTTCAAAGCGAACAAAATTTTTGTTATTCATAAAATTTCTGTGGATTTGCAGCTCAGCTTATTCTTTCTTGGGAAAACGTTTCGAAGTCAACAGAACGTTAGTAACGAGTAGAGCCCGGATCTCATGAGAGTTCATTTATGCATATGCAATTACATAGTTTTGCTTATTTTGATGTTGACACATAAATGTTTAAGTACGACGAATTTCTGAAACACACACAAATGTTACTGCGTTTTTTCACTTGATTTATTTTATTTTTTTTCAAGAACCCGTTTTTTGATAAGCACGCTTTTACAACGAGCATAAACGTTTTATCGCGGCTGCTTCGAGCCCGTTGTAAGCGGGCTAGAAGGTTGCATCATCACTATTTGAATTATCGGCAAGGTTCATCATTTAAGGGGGCGATTATCCCCCGGATTTTGAGAAGCCAATATATTTATAAATATGTAGGATGGTTTTATTGTTTTTCGGTATAATATATATCGAGTATACACACTTTTGACAACTCCCCAACCCCTCTCAAAATTTTAGAAATAATTTGCCTGTTACCAGTAAATTTGTTTTCTTCACTTAGATAGTTCATCTTTTCTTCACTATGTCTTAGTTTCTCTTATTTTTACAGGCTTGTCGTTTAATTCGAGAGGTATTTTGCATTCCATAAGAAATCTTTGTGAAAGTGCAAATGGTATAAGCTAATATACCTACAGCTCAGTCCTGACATTCTGAGACTGCTGAAGGGTCGGAACTGGGTTATTCCATATAAAATCAACAAATTTTCAGAAATTTCCGTGCCGCACCATTTTTGATTTTTATCATACTTGGTAGAAAATATGCACCAATATTCTGTACCTCCAAACTGTTTTATTTTTTTCTCGAAAAAATTTTATTCTCGAGATATAGCCATTTTTTTGTTCCGCCGATGAGTAAAATTCGGCATTTTTGATCTTTTTTCTAACAGCTCTGGTAAATTTACTTAAAGTGGTAGAAAGATCAAACATGGCTTATTTTGAAGCTAAAAGAATGAACTTTTATTTGTGCATAAAAAGAAATGGTTTGAGTTAAGCCTAAATATAAATTTTCCCGTGTCAATTCGCGGTTCAAAAAGTGCCGTTTTCGTCATTTCAAGCATGAAAAAATATATGAAGGACTGACAGTGGGGTTCTAATTTTTTTTTCTCTTGCACCCAGTTATAGATACTAGAAGCACAGAAAAAAATTAGATGATACCAGTAGTCTTTCATTATGAAAAAATTGCTTAAACTTGAGAAAAAATGAAAATTGGCCTTTTTCACTCCCCAAAAACGGCCTGTGGAACAGGTAGTAAAAATTTACAAATGCATGGAGTAAAAAGGTGTTACATTGCCCTTTAAAATGAAACAAAAACTGTCTTGTTATTCCAAGGCATTAAAGAGATATAAGCTTTCAAACTTTGAAAAAAAATGAAAAATATCCTTTTTCACTCCCCAAAAACGGCCTGTGGAACAGGTAGTAAGAATTTGAAAATGTATGGAGCAAGAAGGCATTACATTGAACTTTAAAATGAAACAAAAACTGTCTTGTTATTCGAAGGCATTAAAGAGATATAAGCCTTCTAAGTTAGATGATTATTATGAAAAAATACATTAAACTTGAGAAAAAATGAAAAAGGGCCCTTTTCACTCCCCAAAAATAGCCTGTGGAACACTTAGTAAAAATTTGCAAATGCATGGAAGAGAAAGGTGCTACATTGCCCTTTAAATCGAAACAAAACCTGTCTTGTTATTCTCAGGCATCAAAGAGAAAGTCCTCTGAAAATTGAAAATCATTGCATTTTCTTTGCTAATAAATCTTGCATGAATTTTCAATTTTCAGAGGGCCTTATCTCTTTGATGCCTGAGAATAACAAGACAGTTTTTGTTTCCTTTTAAAGTTCAATGTAATGCCTTTTTGCTCCATACATTTTGAAATTCTTGCTACCTGTTCCACAGGCCGTTTTTGGGGAGTAAAAAAGGATATTTTTCATTTTTTTTCAAAGTTTGAAAGCTTATATCTCTTTAATGCCTTGGAATAACAAGACAGTTTTTGTTTCATTTTAAAGGGCAATGTAACACCTTTTTACTCCATGCATTTGTAAATTTTTACTACCTGTTCCACAGGCCGTTTTTGGGGAGTGAAAAAGGCCAATTTTCATTTTTTCTCAAGTTTAAGCAATTTTTTCATAATGAAAAACTACTGGTATCATCTAATTTTTTTCTGTGCTTCTAGTATCTATAACTGGATGAAAGAGAAAAAAAAATTAGAACCCCACTGCCAGTCCTTCATATATTTTTTCATGCTTGAAATGACGAAAACGGCACTTTTTGAACCGCGAATTGACACGGGAAAATTTATATTTAGGCTTAACCCAGACCGTTTCTTTTTATGTACAAATGAAAGTTCATTCTTTTAGCTTCAAAATAAGCCATGTTTGATCTTTCTACCACTTTAAGTAAATTTACCAGAGCTGTTAGAAAAAAGATCAAAAATGCCGAATTTTACTCATCGGCGGAACAAAAAAATGACTATATCTCGAGAATAAAATTTTTTCGAGAAAAAAATAAAACAGTTTGGAGGTACAGAATATTGGTGCATATTTCCTACCAAGTATGATCAAAATCAAAAATGGTGCGGCACGGCCCATTTGTTGATTTTATATGGAATGACCCAACTACAATCTCAGGATGTCATGACCGAGCTGTAGGTTAAAGTTCTGCTTTTGCCCTGGCTTATGGACGGTAACTTACTGCATAGTGCAGAAAGTACATCACTAGGCGAAAGTACAGAGCGGAAGGCTCTGCTACTCCTATCACTGAAAATATGGAAGTACTACGCTAGAATTATTTTTTACTTTGTCCGATCCATATCTATTGCTTTTCTATAGAGCGTTTGAAATGCCAAACGAAAACTTACTTCTTTCTGAAGTCGCTCGTTTTCAGACTCCAAGTTTTGTTTGCCTCCTGCAACGTGCTCCATATCAAGATAGGTTTTCTTCCATATTTCAGTTTCCTTCCATACGGTATCTGTGCAGGGAATGCATCGTGCTCGTAGTTCCTGGGAGGAAAATATATTGAAATGTTATCTTCTGCTCTCAGTACGGCATTTTACAGTAAATAAATAAATAAATGAAAACAATATCTGTGTCGACCCGGGCGCCTCGAACTGAAATTTTAAGTTAGATGAAAACTCCCAATTTTCGTAATTGAACTCCAAACTTTCATGAACGATAATATACGGGCATGCACACATAAGTACATGCGATGAAAGTGACATTTAAGCAATTTAAACTTTTAATTATGTCCTCAAATTTGCCAAACCGTCAGAAAAATGCCGATTAAGGACATTTTTTGTAAGATTACAGTGACCTCCCATCATGGTACCGCATTATGCCAATATATACATTACCTAACTTATTGAGCACAAAGAGCCTTATGATAACCCCTGTATGCCAATATAAACATGCCCAAAATTATTCAGTGGAGAGAGGCTACTCATTCATACTGCACTGAAGGAGAAACGACTTTTACAGAGTCCATTTATTTTTATTTCTCATTAATATACAAGAGGCTTGGCTAAAACATCCATTGACAAGTTAGTGAATTACTAAAAAATGATTTCTTTAGATAAAATGGAAAACGTTTAGAAACTTCCAGGAGTGTGATACGTAAAGTTTAACACAGTAGAACTCGAGTTATCCCAACTCCGACTATCCAAACAGCTGATTATCCGTATCGCTTTCAAAATTTCAGGGATAAATGAAGAAGGAAATGTACTAAGATTTGCTAAATAAGAGCCTATCTACGCGAGCTAATATCCCTTCTTCTGCGAAGCTAGTGCAAGTGCAGTGTGAATGTGAATATTATTGGGACATAGTGCAGTTCTATTTTAAAACGTAAAAATGTTGCCATTTATTTAATTAAAAGCTATTTTTCTCTTAAAATTTCTTCTTCTCCAATTTTTAACATATCTACATTAATTAAATAAAATGGACCCTTTTTAAAGAGAAAATACAATTATTGACTATGCAAATTTGATTGGGCCTCAATTGATTCGGATGGTTAGAGTTCCACTGTGTTATTATTCTTCAAGCTATATGTCACTCAAGTTTAGATGGAGTGTGTGAGGAATTAAACAATAATGCACCAGATATTAGCTGGACAAAAGCGGTTCGGATCCGTTACTTTTTGACGGATCTTTTAAAAAGTGCTATATAGGTAGTAATTAAGAAATAATGTAAGGTATATTAAATAAAAATATTAGATACAAATTAAATTACCTTATATATAATAATAAGATTGAAACGTAAATCTTAATGATATTTTTATTGAAATAATTATTCTAATTAAATGTGCAATTAATTTTATATTAGATGAAAAAATCACATTTTCAGAATTTAAAAACAAGTTGTTTTGTCATAATCAAAATAAAGAAGTGATAAATTTTTAGATTTAATCTCTGCTAGCGAAATTCTCATTGCCGTGTTAAAGATACTTGCCACCAATTTCTGCATTTTTGTTAATGTCAATGGTAATCTATCTTACCTAATATACAATAATTATCTCAAATATACAACCCCTTTTGTAGATTGTAGTATTTACTTAATATATTTTACAAAAATATTTAGTAAATACTAAATATATTTATGAAATATATTCAGTAAACATACAAATTACAAGAAATAAATGACCCGTTAAAGGATTAAAATCAATGGACCCTAATCACGGAGTCGTAACAATCCATTTAACATTTCTTCTGCAGGTATTTTGATTCAGTATGCAGTGTTAGTAGTGCTATAGAAACTCGTTTTACTTTATAATCACTCGAATATTTATTCATTATGAGCTCGCGTAGGGCTTATATAGACTTACAACTACGTGAAAATGGATTAAAAGAAAAGAGAATGGGTTTTCACCTATTTTCTGGCAAGTAAGTTAAGAAGCTTTAAATAGGAAAAATACGATTATAAAGAGAGCTCCAAGAGAATCGTTCATCATTCTGTTTCAACATTTCTATGCAGAAACTTTCAAACGATCTCTTTTTACATGAGTTTTTAAGTCGGAAAGATATGTTTGTTAATGGACGGCAGAAAATCGGATTTTTGTCTCTTCTACACTCTACTCAGCCACGGTTAATACCCG